>CALSCR010003905.1:0-16521 GCA_943704495.1 Pigoraptor chileana | reverse complement strand
CCCCCTTTGTTTTTTGCTTGTTTTCTTTTCTTCTTGTCTGTCACTGAATTGTTTCGCAGGCGCGTCTGCGGACAAACTTGCGGCGATGAGCCTGAAGAGTGATCCCAAGCAGTACTATTATCTCAATCAGAGCGACTGCATCACTGTCGAGCACATCAACGACAAGGTTTGTTGTTGTTGATTGTTTCGCCTTTGTTGTTGTGCGTGTCTCGTTGTCACGCCCATCCTCACAATGTTCGCCGCAAGCCCCTATTGTCGCTGATTGTATTTTTTGATATACATATTTATCCACAACCCTGTTCACCCTAATCAACCCTACAACACACGCACACACACGCACACGCACACACGCAATGTGCAGGCGTTCTACAACGAGATGACGCAGGCCATGGGCGTCGTTGGCTTCTCGAAGGACGACATCGACTTTGCCCTGCAGATGGTCGCCGCTATCCTCAACCTCGGAAATGTCAACTTCACTGCCATTGACGACACAAAGTGCAAGGTGAGTCGGTTGCTTGTGTTGTGTTGCGTGCGGCTGCTTGTGGTGTGGTGTGTGTGCGGTTGCTTGTGTGTGTGTGTGTGTGTGTGTGTGTGCGCGCATACAAGAAGACGACACAAACGCATTTTGCAATTCTGCACTTTTGATTTCATCATTAGCAGTCACTTTTTCTGTCTTTATGCTATTCTGTGTGATCTCCCTACTGACAATGCGACACAAACAAACACAAACAACACAAAACAACGCAAACATACACAGGCTGCGGACCAGAACCAGCTGGCCACTGCATCCAAGCTCTTTAACGTTGATCCCGCAACGCTTGCGGCATCTCTGACGGGACGCACTGTGACGACGCGCGAGGGAAACATCACGACGCCGTTGACGGTCAAGCAGGCGGAGCAGACGCGCGATGCGCTCTCAAAGGCAGTGTACGAGCGCATCTTCATGTGGATCATCAACAAGATCAACGATTTTATCCACGCTCCGCACGAGCAGAAGCGTCAGGTCATTGGAGTGCTCGATATTTACGGCTTTGAAATCTTTGGAACGAACGGATTTGAGCAGTTTTGCATCAACTTTTGCAACGAGAAGCTTCAGCAGCTGTTTATTGAGCTCACCCTTAAGTCGGAGCAGGTGCGTGTTGTGTGCCTGTGTGCATGTGTCCTTTTTGTGTTTGTGCCTGTGTGTGGTGTGTGGTGTATTTGCCAATGTGTGACACAATCGTCAATGCGTTTGTAGTGTGGCCAATTTGGGACGTTGTTTGCTCTGCTGTACTGTATTGGTGCTAATGATTTTCTCCTCCTTCAACACGCACACACACACACACACACACACACACACACACACACAACACATCACAACACAACACAACACAACACAACACAACACAACACAACACAACACAACACAACACAACCGCGATTGCAGGAAGAGTACCAGCGAGAAGGCATTGATTGGGTTCACATTGACTATTTCAACAATGCCATCATTTGTGATCTCGTCGAGGCGACGCCCGCTGGTCTCATTGCGGTCATGGGTGAGTCACATGGAGGCTGTGCTCTTCTTGTTTTTGTTTCTCTGGGAATAACGACACACACACATATATACAAACACACACACACACACACTTGAGGCTCTCGTGTTTTGATAAAAGCGTTTAAAATCCCTTTGCGGTGTGTGTGTGTATGTGTGCTCGTTATTTTCTGATTGGTTTGGTTTGGTTTGTTTTTTTCTTTCTGGTTTTGCCTTCTTTTGGGGTTTTTTTTCTTTTTGTTTATGTTTTCTTTTCTTATGTTTCGCAGACGAGCAAGGACTGTTGCAGAACAACAGCGACAAACAGTTCCTGGACAAGATGATGCAGCGCTTCAAGGGGCACGCGCACTTTGCGACAAAGCAGATCAACGACGGCACCTTCACACTGAAGCGTACGTGTGGCCGCTATCTTTGCCTGTCTCTCACTATCTTCTCCCTCTCTCTCTCTCATGTTGTGGAGTCGATGGGCACGGCGCCTATGACACTGACTCGAATCCTTTGTATCTCCAAAGATTGCTCATTATGTCTTTCACCCTTTCTTTTGTTTGTTTTGCAGATTACGCCGGCGATGTGACGTACGACAGCAACGGATTTTTGGACAAGAACAAGGACACTCTTTTCAAGGATCTTTCAAAGGCAATGTTTTCGTCTCGCACAGATCGCCTTAAGGGCCTGTTTCCCGAGGGCGGCCTCTCGGATCAGGAGCTCATGAAGCGGCCAGTCACGGCTGCAACGCAGTTCAAGAAATCGGTGCGTTTATTGCGATTGCGATTGTGCGCGTGTGTTGGGTGTGTGGGTTGCATGCATCTGTTTTGTACGTGTCCATACAGTATGAATGTAGTTGTGTGTGTGAGTCTGGAAGTATGGGGTAGGCATGTTTGTGGGTTATATGAACTGTGCGCTTGCTAATCTAATTTAATCCATCGTTTTGTTCCATCGATTGCACACATATTTGCATTTTGCTCTGTTTGTGTGTTTGTGCGCAGGTGAACGAACTTGCGGCGAGCCTTCTGATCAAGTCGCCTCACTATGTGCGATGCATCAAGTCGAACGAAAAGAAGAAGGGCGGCCTGTTTGACGATGATCTCTGTCTCCACCAGGTGCGGTGGCGGATGTCTGCATGTTGTCTCCGTTGGGTGTTGGGTGTTGTGTTCTTTTTGTGTGGATGTGCGCCTTGTTTTCAAGTTGAATTGTATACGACACTAACTTTTCCTCACTCTCCCTCAATTCTACCCACTTTTACACACACACACACACACACACACACACACACACACACACACACACACACACACACACACACACACACACACACAGATCCGCTACCTTGGTCTGCTCGAGAACGTACGCGTCCGCCGTGCCGGATATGCCTTCCGACAGCTGTACAGCCGCTTTGTCGAGCGCTACAAGATGCTCTGCCCGGAGACATGGCCCAAGGTGTGTGTGTGTGTGTGTGCTTATTTTTCATTTGTGTTTGTTGGTAGTCGAAAGATGAATTCGCCCCCACAATACATTTTGCTGACACACCGTCCTCTCATTCTTCACACATACGCGCGCACACGCACGCACCCACACACACACACACACAAACACACACACACACACAATTAATCGTGCCATGGCAGTGGGAGGAGCCCGGCGCACCCGCTCGCCGCCAGTCGCGCAGTGGCCGTCGCATGAGCCAGGCCGAGCACGACCTCCAAAAGTTCATCAACTCGCGCGTGCTTGACCAGGGATTCGCAAAGCAGGGCGCAAAGAAGATCCTCGACTACATCAAGATCTCTTCGACGGCGTACCTTTACGGCAACACAAAGCTTTTCGTCAAGTCGCCGACGACGCTCTTTACGATCGAAGATCTGCGCGAGAAGCGGATTCAGCTGCTCGTGGCGAAGATGCAGGCGACGTTCAGGATGCACGTCAAGCGTGTTGCGTACAAGAATCTGCGCAAGGCCACGATCAAGATCCAGGTTTGTGTTTGTTTGCTTGCTTGCTTGCTTGTTTTGTTTGTTTTGTTTTTTTTGTTTTTTGGGTATTTGTTTTTGTTTGTGGGCAACAATTTATTTTTTGCTTGAACTCAGCGCATGCGAGTCGTAGCACCACACTCTCTTCTAAGCATGCATTGCTCCATCGTCGCTTTTCATTCCCCACACACATTATATCAACAACAAACAACAAACAACAGGTGAACATCCGCCGCGCCCTCCGCCGCATCCGCGTGAAGAAGCTTCGCCTGTGCTACATTGCATGGCTGGGCACGCACTGCGAGTCGAAGGCTGCGCGCAAGTCGCTCGAGTGGATGACGCCCAAGGAGAAGCAGTGGGTAAAGGTGCGCGTCGACGCATACTACCGCAAGAAGAACGAGGCTGCGGCCGTGAGCCGACTGCGACGCGTGTTCCGGCGCCATCTTGCGCGCGCCACTCTCAAGGCGATTGGCGCCGCGTTCACAGTTGCAAAGCGCACGGGATACGTCAAGGGAGATCGCTACACTGTCGCACAGTGGCCGTCGACAAAGGTGCGCTGGGTGCAGGAGACAGTGTTTAATCTCCAGCTGATCTTTAAGCGGTGGGCGGCGGGCAAGTACCGGTCCCTGATCAAGCCCGACCAGAAGGAAATGCTTCTCGCCAAGGAGGTTGCATCGGATATGTTTCTCGGTCGCAAGACAGTGTATCCCGCGTCTGTTGGCGAGCTGTTCAGGGGCAATATGGTTGCTTACGAGACAGACAAGAACATGTGAGTGGTAGTTTTTTGGTTTTTGGTTTTGTTTGATTGTGGTTCTGTTTTTGTGTTGTAGTAGCCGTTTCTAGCGTATGCTTCGTGCGAACAAGGACTAACAGTGATTGTACACACACACACACACCATTCTTCTCCCCCACTGCGAATTACACCAACGACGAGCAGCAAACGCTGGCAGCAGCTGTTCGGCAACCCCGACGAGAAGATCATCTACGGCAGCCTCGTCGTCAAGATGGATCGCGCCAACTACAAGCGGGAGCCGCGCGTCCTTGTCGTGACCAACAAGAACGTGTACGTTCTGGACATTTCTTTCAAGGTCAAGTCTGTGATTCCGTTTGACGCACTCAGCGGCCTCTCCGTGAGTCCCTACTCTGACTTTATTGCGGTGCTTCACATTGACATCAAGGAGCTTCCCGCGAAGGACAAGAAGAAGGGCGACTATATTGTCATGACAGAGACACTTGTGGAGCTCGTGACCAAGATTGCGCGGCAGTACCAGTTCAACACCAAGTTCCAGTTCAAGTTTTCTGTCGTCGACAACATTTCTGTGAGCGTCAAGAACGCGCAGCAGATGATTAAATTCAAGGTGGAGGATGTCGAGGAACTTGTGATGGAGAAGGGCGACCACAAGAGCCTGATTGTCGTCTGTCCGAAGAGCGCGAACAAGATTGTCGACGCCCAGCGCAACGCCGCGGCGCCGTCCAAGCTGCGTCCGCGAATGCCCAGCGAGGCGATTCCCGCGGAGCTTCTTGGCGGACTCAACGAGCAGCAGTTCCACAAGTTCATGGAGACGGGCACACTCCCGCGCAACTTTGACTTCAAGGCCATCCGCGAGAAGGTCGGCGAGCTTGAGTGAGGGATGCACGTGACATGCACGTGACGCACACTCCGCGCCACTGCGAGTAGATGCGGTGCATTCTGGTGCTGTGGTTTGGTGGCACGTGATTCGTTTGTGTCACACACTCTCTCTTAAAGTCGATGGGCTCACGCCCAAGTCCTTTGCGTACTGAAGGTTTCTCTCTCACGCAACTCTTCCCCCTCTCTCCCCCTCTCCCCCCCTCTCTCCCTCTCTCTCTTCATCTCTTTTGGTTTTGTTAAATGCTTGATTGGTCATTGCCGCGTCTTTTGTATCCTCTCTCGTAGTAATCCTATGTTGTGTGCGTGTGTGTGTGTGTGTGTTGAGTGCTATCGCTTGATCTCTCCTGTGGGAGATCATCGGCACATTATTCTTTCTCGGTCTTTACTTTTGCTTCTTTGTTTTGTTCTTGTTTGCTTTTATATACCCGCTTACTCCTCCTGCAAAAAACAATACCCCAGCACACACAACAACAACTAAACTAGAATTGATCCAAACAATAATTGATCTGGTGGAGGAGCCGCTTGTAGCGTGCGCATTTTTGTTATCTTTTGTACACCACAATGCATTGAATCGCTGAATGTTGCCGCACTGGGCAGAGTGAGGGCAGAGTGAGTGGGCAGACACAGCCCGACGAAGTGAGATCATCGGAGAAAGAACGAAGGCCATACTGATAGTAACAAGTGCGAACATCTTGTCACGTGATCGCCACAGTCGAGAGCATGAAAATGCCACGACAATGGCGAGAATAAAACGAATGCTTCCTGAACAAATCAAAACAAACAAAAACAATAACGGCCTCTATCCCCCAACAGATTCTTGTGTTCTGTCTGCTTGTGTTTGCCAGAATGCAACCGTGGTGGGCGTCGTTGTTTTAATTCCCTACTTGGCGGAGAGTTAACAAATACCACGACAGACGAGCATGCGCCGCTTCGAGGTGCTCGCTTTGCTGGCGTGCGTAATCGGCGTGTATCTGCGCGAACCTTCGTCGCCGTCTTCTCTCGCGCCCCACCAGACCGATGGGCAGACTCCCGTGGGTGTGATTGATAGCGTCGGCAATGGGTACCATCAATCTCCTCCCTTGTCGCCGGGTTCAATCGTTGATGATTGGAGGGGCCAGTCGGATGCCCACTCAAAGCAGGGCTTTGTCGTTCTCGGTGAACTCGTGCGCGTGTATGTGCACACCCTACCGGTTGTGTTTTGTGTGTTGCAGGCAGTGATTGAAGGGGTGCGTTGGCAAATGCATCCCGTGTATTGCGTGGCGGCAGCCCTCATGGTACCTGCGAAGCATTCGAACCCGTTGATCGTCGTCTCACTTTATGGGTACGGCGCTGTGTCTTTGTTTCTGTTTTCGTGATTGCGACGAATATGTAATGTTTGTGTGGAGGCGGCAACGTGTGTGTGTGTGTGCCTGTCTTCAATGGACATTGTGCGTCTCTGTCTTCAATGAGTAATATTATTGACACTTGGTTGGTCATTGTGATCTCGTCATTTGCATCTCTCTCCCGCGATTTGCAGACTACTTTTGGTGTCCAGAGCCTCGAATATGTTGGTAAGGGCGATCACCAACAATTGGCAAACACTGTAGTATGCTTCGCTGCTCATATGTTTTGCGTCTCCTTTAAGATCCACACAAACCAAACGCGCATCCCCTCCTCGACCCTCCTCTTCTTCTCACTCACTCACCTTGACCCCTTCACAATGCCACCAAATCGGCACACACACACACACAACACACGCGCGCAGTTTCCGGTGGCTGTGCCGCCACGACCGTCAGGCCGACATGCAGTTGGCACGCAGCGTGTGCGATGGACGGGCCGCGGCATTGCACCGATTGCAAGCACGTCCAATACGGACGCCACCGACGGCACAGAAGGCGGGACCCACCACAACCACAACCACAACCACAACCACAACGACGACAGTGGCAGTCGCATACACATCCATGCCGAATCGCAGCATGATCTCATGGTGCGCTTGTTTTACCCTGCGATGGAAAACGAGTCCGATGCGCGGGCGACGGCGGTTTATTTCCCAGGGGAGTTAACTTCGGGCGTGCCCCCGGATGCGACCATCGACGCACTCGTCGAGACGGCACTGGGTATTCCCAGGGGAATGAACTTTGTCGCCGGTCACGTGCGCCACTGTACCCTGCGTGCGCTTGAAGATGCGACGATTGCGCGCGCGTCCGTGTCTGCGTTTGAGCAATTGGCGGCGCCAAACAACACTGCGCCGCCTGCACAGAGACACCTCCGCTGCGTTGTCATCAGCCACGACGATGCCGAGATGGCCTCTTCCCACGCGCGACTGGCGTGTGAGCTGGCGAGCCACGGTTTTCTCGTCGCGTGCGTCGAGCACACCGACGGAAGCGCGTGCGTGTCGGTGTTTCCCGACGGATCTGCCGTCACGTATCGTCCCGCTCAGGGCGCACATACCGTTCGTGAGGGAGAAGAGCGGGGCAATGGGCAAGACTCGGCGTCGGCGTCGGATGTTAGCAAGTTTCGCCGCGCCCAACTGGAGCAGCGCACGTCTGAGGTTGCGTTTGTGATGGATAAACTGCTCGACATGGACAGTGGTCGCGATCTGTGGGTGTGCCAATATATGCGCTTCTGTGTGTGCTTCTTTGTGCAGTGGCGTGTGCAATGCGCTTTGTGATGAAAGGACCAAACCTTCTCCAAACACGCATATGCACACATACACACACACACACACACATATGTATCTATATATATATATATACATATACATATGCTCCTGGAACAGCGCAACACATTCACTAACATTTTTGCACCTTTTTTTTTCTTCAAAGAACAACAACAAATTCACCCAAACAAACACAAAAAAATGCTCACGATCGTATTTTTTTTGCTGCTGTACACGACCGTCCCTGCTGTATTTTCATTCGACAGCGCGATGTTTCGCGGTCGTCTCGCCCTCGACTGCGGCGTCGGTGTGTTTGGTGTTGGTTTGGGAGGCGCAACGGCCCTCTGCAGCGCACTCTACGACCAGCGCGTGTCTGCGGCCGTCGCTGTCGATCTGTGTGAGTCTCCGTTTGGATTGCATTGTCGCGCTTTTTTTTTCTTTTTCTGCCACTCGCATTGCATTGCATTGTCACACTTGTTTGTTTGTTTGTTTGTTTGTTTGTTTTTTTGTCTGTCTCACAACAGCGCATCGTCATTGTGCGTGCGTGTGTGCGTGTGAGATAGTAGCGTTGGCTATCTGTGCATCGACGCGCCCTTTGGAAGATTCAGGGCACAGATCGATCCACTCACTCACTCACTCATCGCATCAATCAGCTCGAAAAGAATGAACCCCCGTAAAATTCAGTGTCCCCCCGCAACCCCTCAATCTCTCCTTTTCTACTCACAATTCTCTTTCATTCTCTTTCCTTCCCTCCCCATTCGACTCCTTTGCATTTCGTCGGTCTCTCTCCCTCCCTCCGCAGGGACCTCGACGCTGACGGGTGAAGACGTCAGCAGACCGTGCCGCGCGCACATCGTCCTTGCCGACTCCGAGCACGGCGCCCGCGTCCCCCGCGACGGCGAGACTGGGTGCGTGGGCGATGCGACCAGCCCACAGGAGCGGCACGCACTCTTGAGCAGATTGGTCTTTGTGACGCCGCCCCTTCGTCCAACGCACACGCGCGGTGGTCTGCGCGCGTCTGCCGCCACTTCGCCGCCGTTTGTGGACGGACACAGGCTTTGGATGACGATTCGTGGTTCGACGACGGCGAATTTCGGCGATCTCCACGTTCTGCTTCCCCTCTTGTGCAGGCTGCGCGGACTCATTGGCAGCGGCATACAGACAGAGGTGGCCGAGTCCATAATGACGACGCTGACGCACAGAGTGATGTCGACCGCACTCAGAGACATTGGTGGGGCGCGCGTCGACGCCGACGATGTGGACAGCGGTTTTGGAACTGGCGCAAGCTCGCCGATAGCTGCCGCTCCCCGGGAACACGATTCGATTGAGAGGGCACTTGTTATGCTTGGGGATGCGGCGGGGTTCCGGCCGCAGACGGCTCGGGTGCCTGGCACTGGGGACGGCGTCGGCGGCGGCGGCGGCGGTGGGGACGGCAGGGGTGGTGGGCGCAGTGGGCGCGTTCGCATCGACCTCGCGTCGCTTGTCGATGGACGACACGCCTCGCACGTGGTTCTCAATCGAATGCGCCGAGTGTGAAAATATGTGTGTGTCTACCTCCCCTTTGGCTTGGGAATTGTTGTGTTTTTATTATTATTATGCATTGCAGGGGTTTTTTCGTCTTGTGGTTGTTTTTGTTGTTCTTTGTTGTTTTTTCTTGACGTCCAGAGAGTGACTGATGTACTGTTGCCCGCAGAATGTCTTCGACAGTCGACAAAATGATGGGCGTGCCAACTTCGTTTCAAACGTCAAAGCGGGGAAACACATGTTTGCTTAAAAACTTGTTGCAAGGGTGGGTTCGCACTATTTTCGCTTTTTTGTTCGGTGGTGTTTGAATTGTGGATGTGCTGTGTGGAGAGGGTAGAAAGTGGGCACACTGGAGAGAGAGGGAGAAGGTGCAACATGATGATTGTCTCTCGGCTAAATAATCGGTGCTGCATGGATGCCGATGCGTTGTCTGCGCATCCGCACGCAGGGACCACGTGCACTTGTGCGTGTGTGTGCTTTGCGTGTGTGGTGTGTGCCGCTTGGTTTCCGTGTGGGCGCCGACGTGTTTGAAAATAACGACACCTCGTCCATTTCTGATTGCACCAGCCGTCCCTCTCTCTCGCGCTCTCTCTCTTTCTCTATTATGGAGGCCATGAGCACAGCGCCTGAGACACTGACTTGTACATCTGTCTCTATCTCTCTCTTTCGCTTTATACGTTTGTCGTTTGTATGCGTGTGTCTGTAGTTCCCGCCTCCCAAGACTGACTGACTGACTGATTGTCTATTTTTGCCGTTTTCTTGCACATTTTTGTTCTGGCACTGCGCAGTTATTAAGCTTAAAGTCACGCACAGCTGCGGTATGGACAGTAATCGTAACAATCCCGCTCGGAACGGGAAAAATCAGCCGAGTTCTATGGCCATGCGGAATATCGGACTGAACCGCCCGCCAAAGATCGGCAAACCGAACAAAAGGGCGTGGGAACGTCGATGAAGAAACAAGCGCGGATTCATTTGCCGCTTTTTTAATAAGTTATGTTGCACACTCTCCAATTGCTGGTCTTGAGTTAGTCGCACCGGTGTCCAGCACCGACAGACATCCCCCAGACGCCCACGTGACTCGTTCGTAAGCACGTATTTGCGTCTGCCGAATAAAAAAACTATCAAGACTGTCCAAGTGCAGCGTGTGTGTGTGTGTGTGTTGCAGGGGCGCCCCCAAACACACGCTTCCGTTGAGGGATGACCTGCTTTCTCCACCGCGTTGGGCTTGATCTCCGTGGCTTTCCGTGCGTGCCAGGTGTCTGCTCTCCACACACACAGTCAGGTCACGTGGTCTGTTGATGGCGTGCTGTGCGCAATGCCTCTCATTCTCACAGCGGCGCCCCACCAGCACGGCCCGTCCCGTCCTGAGCGACGAGGCTCTTCGACTCGAGCATCGCGTCCTTCAGCTTCATCAATTCGAACTTTTGGCGGCGATGGCGCGACTTGGCATACTTCCACGTGCCGGCGCCTGGACAGAGCGCGGTTCAAACGGGGAATCGGAGGTCAGTGGCTCGCATGGAATTGCGTAGCAAGGCCTCACTATGGCAACGACATCATCTGACGGGTACAACATCCATATATGTATACATATGGAGTCACGCACGCTCACACAGCCACACATTCACTCACCAAAGAGAACGAGACCAAGAAGGCCGCACACAATGCCCAGAATGAGTGCCAATCTGTCATTTGACGACGACGACGGCGCAATTTGCACCGGCGGTGACGGATCCTCCGGTGTTTGTGTTCTGTTTGGCGATGGCTGAAATGTGGGTGTGGGGACCGTTATGTTGGGATTCGCAGCACCATCGATTGTATCAACCGCTGAAACAATGTCTGTTTGTTGCAAGTCAAAACGTGCGTGCGTGTGTGGGTGTGTTTGCATGTGTATGTGTGTGTGAGAGAGAGAGGGGTAGAGGAAGAAGAAGAGCACGTCAGTTCAGAGGTCAATCTTGCGTCACTGGCTCCCCACATGTTTGTGTTCAATGTCTCTCGCTTACCAGCAGTTAAACCCACAACGAACGTCGAACACGACCAGACGCACACGCATGCCTACCCAGTGCATTCCTTCAATACAACATGAATAAATATGCATAAGAGAGGTGCTCACCAATAGTAGGAATCGCAAACGTATACACGCAGCCAACCGCGGGGGCGCCAACAACAACAACGTCCGCAGCAGAGGCAAGGGAAGCGCCAAACTGGTCATTGACGGGCGCCGTTCCTCCGAGCGTCACGTTGAATCTGTTGGAGAGTGTTGCGGAAAAATCGTACCGGAATCGTTGGCCCGCGGCAAGTGTCTGTCGGGAAAAAATGTGTTTAGCAATTCATTGGTGGTGAGTATTACGTAGTGTTCTGAGGGACACTGAGATACCTGAGCGTGTCAGTGAGACGCACTTAAATTGCAAGAGACGAAAATATAATACGGATGGCTGCATGCACACACACACACGCACACACACACACACACACACCTGTCGCTGTATTTCATCGACGCCACCGAGCTTTTCCGATGCATTATAAGCGCGATAAATGCTGACAACTCCACGCGACTGTCCCCCGGCGGTCGGATCCGCCACAAGGAGAAGACGCCCTTCCCTCGCAAACACAGTCGCGCCGCCAAAAAATGACCCACGTCCGGATATTCCCACATTGTCCGCCGTGTGGACAACCGACCATCTCCCGGATGTGGAAGTCGCATTGGTAGGCGCAGACGTTGCGTTCGCACTGTACAAATGCACGCCCTTTGCAGTCTTCGGTGCACCCACAGCAAAGCGCAGCTGTGTTGGATGTGCGGCAAGTCCAACGCCAAACCATTGGTCCGTGCCCCGCGGGTCGGCGCTTGTCACCACCTGCTCGCGCGTCCACCGCGTCCCGTTGAAAGAAAAGACAAGAACCGCGCCTGTCTGCACGGGTGCCTCAAGTGTCTTGTTCTGCTGCTGTTGTTGAGTCGTTAGTGTAAGGAGGGCGTCGTCAACGTAATCTCGAACGACAATGTACGTTGAGTTGCCGGTCCCCCCGCATGCAACATGCACACCCGTGAGGCCAAACGGCTCGAGTGAGTTTGACGCAATCGACTGCATGAGTGAGTAAGCCCCGGACGTGTCGTTACGCCGATACACGTGAACACCAGTGCTTCCCATTGTGGATGTCGACGCAGAGACAGAGACAGATGCGCCGCGCCATCCGCCGTTTGCGGTGACAAAAAGCCATGCACCGTCCGGAGAGAAAACAACCCGGGATCCAAAGCGGTCCCAGAACTGCAATTGTGTGGGATGTTGCGCGTGTGTGTGTGTGTTTATGCGTGTGAGTATGTGCATCAGCGAAGGATGTGATAAATGACACACAGGAATCTGTATACACAACTAGTGTGTGCATGAGTATCTGTGCATGAGTAGTGGAACTGCATGTGTGCATGAATATATCACGTGTCAATCTGCTCTTCCTACCTTGGGCGATGCAAGCTGCACAAAGGACGACGGCGCAAGGTACGTTCCGTTCGAGGCGCGGGTGAGCAGCATAAACGCCCCACTGTAGCTCCAGTCGGACATCGATGCGCCAGACTGTCCGTATCCTGCCGAGCGTGCATGTCATGTGTGCATTTGGGGGAGTGCATGTGAGGGATGACAGACATACATTGGTGAGCACGTAGTACAGCTGCATACAGGACGATCAATGCGCTCTTGATGATACGTAATGGATGTGAGTATATGAGTGTGTGTAATAGGCATGAACTGACAATCACTTTGTTGTCAAAACACACGTACAATCAACTGAATCCAGAACGAAAAGTTCCTTAAAAAAAAGACAATCGGCTATAAAGATGCCCGTGAACAAACATGTGGGCGTTGTGGTGTCGCATTACACACCTGGCGCACCGACCGCAATCGTCTTGCCATCGGCTGTGATTGCGACAGAGTGACCAAACAGAGGGAGAAGCGCCTTTGAAAATGGGGATCCGGACTGTGTCCGGGTAACCGACTGCACCAGAATCCATCCCCCGGTGAATGTATCACTTCCTTGTGCACCACTTGTGTTAGTCGTGGTCGTGTTCTGCGCGTAGATGCGCACTGTCGAAGACCACGGGCTACCAACAACCTGCAAAAGTTGGTGAAGGATTGGCGTGCGTATGTGTGTGGCGATTTTGAGTTGGTTGACCCGACTTCCATACCAATAACTTGATCTCAATTTCAAAACAAATTGTTACAAGTGGCGGGTGTATGCATACCATTGTGTATGGCTTTGTTTGGCTGATGGCAACGCTGAGTCCAAATTGCGACATGTTGTCTGCTCCACTGTTTACGCAAATTGGTGCGCCAAATGGATTCACAGTCGACACGGCAAGAGCTGCAGGGAGATCGGTTGGGCTTCGGATGAGCAACAGGCAACGGTAGGGGAAAAGTATGCGAACTAAAAAAAGAAAGATGCACAAACCGACGCCATCAATCCACGTTAGTGTCACTCACCGAACGGCGCAAATAAGATGACAAGAAGAAACATCATGGTCGGTTTAGAGCTCCAGCTCAGTGAATCCATGCTGAAATCTATCCTGCTTTATAATTCGCGACGAAGACGAAAATTTGAAACGATACAATTACTCCACGCTGTTCATGGCTTTTCGGTTGTTACAACTTAATAAAAAATGAATGTAAACAGCACGCAAGATGGCGTCGCGTGTTTTGGGGTGTTGTTTTGTGTTGTTGGGGAGGAGGAATGTGCGTCTCAACTCAACCCGACGCAAGCGACAGCCACTTTTTGAAATCCCCCGGCAAACCGCAACAATCGGTCCGGCGCGAGGAATTTGCACATGCACGCGCACATAGGACAGACAGAGCTGTGTGTGAGTGTGTGTGTGCGTGTGCGTGTGTGTGTGTGTTTACGTCAGACGACTGCGGTGTCGGGCAATGTGGAGTGTGCATAATGTGCCCACACACGCAAAAGGAAAAGGCGTAAGTGGAGTGACGCACAAAAGGTAAACTGCGGTGCTCCGATTGGTCGGCTGCTCCACTTGCAATTTCCTTTTATGGTCATTGTTACAAAACCCCGACTCCCACGGTGAGCCCCGGCGTAATCGGTCCTCAACACAAACACGCACTCACACACACACACACGGCACAAGATTCTCTCGCAAAGACAGCACAGTAATGCCGCAAAGACACGCGGAAACCAACCATTCATTCCCGTGTCCCACGAGGCCTACTCTGATCTCCATCGGATGCAAAGAGGCTGAACTGAATTCAACTGAATTCAAAATTCAAACAATAACACGATCCCATTATCAGATCAAAGGAAGCGCCCACACAGACATGTGCTTGTTGTAATGACTGGCTTACATTTTGGAATCATGGAGCTCAGACACATTGGTTGCACTGCAGTCCTGCTGCTTGTGTGCATCAGCGTGCACATTGCACACACTTCTGCACAAAACATAACTCTACGGGGGATAATCCGCGACTTCAGCGGCTTTCATCCCGACTTCGAATCGCCAACGTCGGGGGGTACAGAACAGCTTGGTCTTGTTCAACGGACACTCGGAAGCGATCAATCGCCGCTTTTTGTTGAATTTGCAAAGCGCGTCGGATCCTCCTTGCTGAAATGGCCCGATACAACCACAACCAACATTGCGCGATCAAACTACGGCCTCCATCTGTTCGAAGAATGGTACGGCACGCTGCATAAATAGTGTCATCCCAGTATTTGCCATCCCACAACCATAATGCGCTGAAAGCATGCATATGTGTTTTTATACCAATATTCAACCATATTTATGTTTTCCGTGCTGCAGGTACAAGGATGTCCCGGGGGTCAACTTGCGCTATGATGTGGAGATTACACTCACCCCGGATGCCGCCAACCCCGGGCAGTATGTGTTCGACTCGTCGACTCTTCCTGGAGGACAGTTTTTCCCAATCGACAATATGGGATACGGCGTGTGGGAGCCGTCCTCGGGCAAGAACTTCTGGTTCACGACCGAATTTGTCGTCCCGTTCTTTTACAAAGGTATTAATAATAATGCCAGCCATGCCAAGCTATAATACGTCCATTGATATTGTTCATGCATTGCGTGGTGCACGATCAATATCTAATGTCGCGTCTGAATCTCCCCGTTGTCTCTTTGTTCAATGGTCGAAGGAAATGTCAGAGGATGAATTGCTAGTCGTATTCAAAGCAAAGCGCAACCGTGCCGGTTTTTTTGTGCTTTGCTAACCATTTTTTGGGCTGTCGATTTGATTTGCTGCACGCACGCACGCACGCAGGAGGCGAGGTGTTTGCGTTCTCAGGGGACGACGACCTGTGGGTGTTCATTGACGGCAACCTCACAACATGTGATCTGGGCAGCATTCACCCGCGGCGCACGTGCCAGGTGTCCCTCGACACTCTCAACCTCAAAGTCAACGGATCCTACACTATGAACGTCTTTCGTGAGTTTATCCCCGCCTCAATAGAGTGCATTTTTATTTTTTTGCGTCGTTATGGCAACTCATGTTTGTTGTGCATTGTCACTCTGCTCGGGGGCTGTGGCTTCGCACATCTGGCTTGCCTGATGATGTTGTTGTCACGGATGGAATTGTGGGCCTGGGCTTCACTTGCGTCGCTCCAACCCTCTCTCGGTATCCTGCCACAAAACCAGCACACACACGCACACACACACACACGGAGGCACTTACGGATCATCAATCGTGAATCGACTCAGCGTGACTTGCTTTGTGCTTCCACTGACCTCCCCTCACCGCTCTTCCCTTCGGCTCCTTTTGCCCGTCAACCAAACAAAAAAAACGAAACAACCGCAGATGCCGAGCGACACACAACCGAATCCAACTTCAAAATCACAACAACGGTCGTCCCGCAGAACGTTGCCCCAGTGGCGCGCAATCTCACATACGAAGTTGCCGAGGACTCGCTCAACAACGCCTTCCAGCTGCAAGCGACAGACGCAAACCGCGACGCCGTTGTGTACTATGTCGTCAGCGGACCATCCGGGGGAACGCTGGGCTCGTTGCAAGGGGCGTTTACATCGACCGGCGCCCTCACTTACTCGCCCAAGGCGCTCACATACGGTTCGGATCGGATTGGATATGTCGCCAGCGATGGCAAGCTCAACTCGACTGTTGCGTTCGTCAACTTCAGTGTGCGACACGTCAACCGTGAGTAATCAATTCGCATCGTCCGTTGTAAATGCGGTGGCAGACCCTATCGAGCTCCCTGTATTGGGAACCCGGGGGGGGGGGGGGGG
>CALSCR010003904.1:0-10449 GCA_943704495.1 Pigoraptor chileana | reverse complement strand
TGGGAGTTCGATTTGGATTGTTGAGTGAGTTGTTGTTGATTTGATTGTAATTGTTGCGCACAAAATATCATTGGATGAATGGGTAGCCATATTAGTGACATTTTAGCCGGGTGGATAGCAAAGAGAGAGAGAGGAGAGAGAGATAGATGTGGGACGCAAGTAGCCGCTGTACCCGTGGACTCCACAACATAGAGCGATAGAGAGAGAGTGTGTGTGTGTGTACGATGTGTGTGTGTGTGTGTGCAAATGACTCCACTCCATTCAAACGCTCGGGTCATTGACAAACATAAAATCACATCGCGACACAACAACACACAAATGCCCAAAACAAAACCAAAAAACCCCCAAAGAGGCCAGGTATCGAACATGCCTCGTTGAAGCGGTTACTGAGTGCCATGAAAGAGTCCTCCTTGCTCTCTCCGCACGCAAGTTGACCAAGATCAGAGGGGCTGATCGACCGGTACATTTCAAATTCGATGAGAGTGATTTGGCGCGCAATTTCAAGGGGATCAAATTGCATGGGATCCGTCGGCGAGAGCTCCAACGGCATGATCGGCGGAGGGGCAGGGGTTCGAAACTACTCGTGCAGCGTGTGTGTGTGCGTGTGTGTGTGCGTGTGCGTGTATGTATGTGTGATGGGTTCGGCGTGAGAGAATTGCAGGCCAACTACATATGTACTTCAGTCGAATTCCCCAATACAATGCAAACACATATACACACACATACACATACACAAACACACACGCACACAAGTTGGCGCCTGATCTCACCGTCACCGCCACTGTCTCTTCAGTCGACGACGCTCGCCGATTGACCAATTTCCGCAGAACTTCGTACTGTGTTTCCATACCGCTTGTATTTTTGATAGTATCGAGAAATCCGTCGAGCTGATTCGACAACACTTCATCGCTGGAGAAGTCGTCAAAGTGCCGATCGACCTGTATTTTTGCGCGGTGTGTTATGCGGGTGAGATTCAGCACGGCAGCAAAGAATGCCACACGTGCAGTGCGAAGACACACACACACATGTTCAGTATAGAGACACACATACACACACACTCATACACACACACACACACTCACTCACTCATACACACACA
Organism: Pigoraptor chileana; assembly: GCA_943704495.1. NCBI lineage: Eukaryota > Filasterea > Ministeriida > Capsasporidae > Pigoraptor > Pigoraptor chileana. The sequence continues at coordinate 9,350 of CALSCR010003904.1, read as the reverse complement.
CACACACATACACACATGCACATACACAGACAACGACAATTTAAAGCCAGTATCTTAGTCGTTATACGCAACGATTTTGCAAGCGACGGAGAGACAACAAGACACGCACAATACACATAGAACACACACACTCACCCAATGCTTTAGCACATTGATTACTCGCAGGCGCACAGGCGACAGAATCCGCGACTTAAACTTCTCCAGGTCCTCCTCGGTGCATACGATAGGCATGGGCATCGAGTATCGCTTAATGAGCAGATCAAGAAACTCCCGCGACGTGACAAACGACTTGTACGTGAACAAAAACTGCGACAAATATGTCGGGTCAAAGTACTCGTCAAACGTTAGCCTTTCCACCATCTTCTCTATTGTCGCCGCACGAATCACCGGTATGCTCATCGTCGATGAAGCCAGAGATCCACTTAGTTGATCTGTGATTTCGTCCTCCTCAAACACAACATTGAATTCAGAGTCAGGTTGTGCGAACGGAAATTCTTCGCTGCGAGGGAGATACCGAAGTGATCGCAACTCAGAGTCTCCCCTAATATCGTATGCTTTGACGCGCGTGTCAAGCATGTTCTCCATTTCCGCAACGTATTTTTGCATCTGTTTTTTTGTGTGTGTATGAGTGTGTGATAAATGTGTTGGGCGAAAACGGGAGTGAGCGAGTATTGCGATCAACAAGGCCACATGGGATCGGGCACTCTTGAGGAAGAAATCACTGCAATTACAAAAAAGAGAACACAAAGGGTGTTTTTGGAAAGCACCCTTCCATCCATCCATGGGCTTTAGCTCCACCCACCTCCACAACCTTGCGCTCGAGAGCTTCAGGTGGATCGTACAACTTTTCATACTGCGCCAGCAACTGTCGCAGCTTCTCCCTCTCCTCCTCGAGCATTTGTCGGAGCACGTGAGTTGCCACTCTCTTTGCATTCTCGCCCGCCTTCTTGCCGACACTTCGAGACGCTACGTCGCTCGTGGAAGAAGACGCAGAGAGAAGCGACGCATCACCACCACTTTCCCTCTTTGATGGATTGGGAGAAGCAGGCGCTTCTGCCGTGGTGAACGAACGCCTCATTTTCGTTTGTTATTCGTCGAAACCAAAGTTCGCTATTTGCCCCCAATTTCGAGGCAATGCCTTTCGACACGATCGCTTCTACCGCATGCCATCCATTACGGCCGAAAGCGTAAGCGACAAGCAGGGATGGGAAGGGAAAAAAGAATATCTTGCGTATCCTTTGTCGTTTTCCCTATGCTTCAATTAAAGAAACACGGACTGAAGCGGGCGTAAATTCTTCCAACGACGATTTGCACGAATGAAGACGCGGTCCTAAGAGGAGAGCCACAAGAACGCAACAAGAGAGCGCGCTCTCCTAAAGCAACGAGAAGAATGGTGACGCGATTGGAGATCGGCGATGATGCCACACCAGCGAGCGCATACACAGTGCGGATATTTGGGATGGCTTGCGGTAGTCACCACACAGTACGTCCGTGGCGCAAACTACTCAAATATACAAACACAAAATTCCCCGTGCGCAATGCACACAACGATCTAGCTGTGTGTGAAAGGGCGCGTGCTTGCGAAAAAATGGGGCGCGAAGGAACAAAATGTGCCTTTCCACAACAAGTATATGTGGGAGAATAGTTTGTACCGATGGCGGGAACGTTGTCCGGGAGCCTGTTTTTTTGTTTTCGGTTCGCCCAAAAATGGAAGATCACGTGATACAAAAGCAGGTCACGTTTGGCTTATGTCACGTGCTCTCGCCCAAAGGGAATCACGTGACGCAAAGTAGGTCACGTGGTAATATGTCACGTGCTCTGATCGTGACCCCGCTGTGCACGGTCGGGTGTCCAAGAATCTGAATTAGAAGAGAAAGCAATAGCATATGACACACGCTTCCAAAGGGATGGTGTGACTATTAACCAATGGCGGCGCAGCGTGTGACTGTGCCCTTGTGGAATGATGTCGCCGTGTGCGATGCAGGCGTCGCACGCACAACGGCCGTGGGTGTTGCGCCTGCGCCGCGCCCCGTCAGTCTTGCGGCGTTCAAGGCACTTTCCCGAAGTGCTTCAGTCGCCGCTAAGGTAGGATATCATTGCGTGAGGCTGCAGATGTCGCAGTTGACCCCTGGTTGAAACCCCAAATCGGTCTCTCTCTCCCTCCCTCCACACATACACACACACACACACACACACACACACACACACACACATACACACATACACACACATACACTAGCTCTCTTATGTGCGCTAACGATCCATCTTATGTTCTAATGTTCTATGATCGTACAATGCACACCAACCCGCAGCACTTGCGAAAACCTGAGCTGTGGATAGATGCACAACTTCTCAACCGCCTCTTGTACAGAAACCGCAACCAACACCGACGATCAAAGTAAGGATAACTGTTTGTGCTGCGCTTCATATGGCTGCGGGCCTGAGGGTCGAATCACGATAATAGAACTTGCGGGAAATAACACAATGTACTATACGCTAATCTCAAATTGTTCTGGACCCATGCAACATCAGGCTGTTCCAGCAGTTGTGCCACGTTCGCCGCATACTCGCCCGACTCGAGGCACTCTCTTTCGCCGATGGCGTGCAGTCGTTTTCAGATGCCCTGCCATCCAAGTTCATCTCGAAATCGCACGGTGACAGACTCGATCCGTCGGCGTGTTTTCCCACAAGCGAGACGGCTTCATCCCTTCTTGTTCTCGCGATGTCGACCGTCCGTCTTGTCGTCGCACTAAAAGATGCGGCAGTGGCTGCATACGCCGTGTGCGAGTCCTTTCTGTCGGCGGCAGAGTTTATGACCTTTGCCCTTGTCATGGCGGCCACGCTGGCGAGGGTTCATGTGCTGGCCGATGCTCTCCTTGCAGACACTTGCACATTCTACGACGCACTTCGTCCGTGGATTGTCTTACTCCCCGCTTCAACGAAAACTATGACCGCCGCACCGTTGGAAGGGGCGATTCCCCAATTGAGTCTGGACGTCGCATCGGCACTTCCAGAATCACTGTCTACGTGGCTGGAAGAGTGCATTCGCGCCAATCCGAAGGTGCCATTTGGCGCGAAACGGGCGTGTGTGACTGTCACGAACTTCGCAGTGCCGTCCGCTGACCACTTCCCGTCTGTCGATCTGAAGTCACCCGCAACCGCACATCCGCCGGCTGCTCCACAATCGGTTGCGGCAATGAAGAGCCCACCAACTCTCATTAGTGGCGTTTGTAGCGCGAACGACGACGACTTTGGCGTGCCGATGGATACTATCGCATCCTCGGTGGTCCTCAGGGACCATATTTCTGTTCCGGTTGACCGGAGGGGAAGAGACCACGTTGGTAAGCTCGGATCAATGAACGACTCTACCTTTTCGACAGTAATGAGCGTTCCTGCGGTTGCCGACAGCGACGACGACGATGACGAGAGTGACGAGGAGTATGGGAAAGGGGATGATGAGAACGACGGACAAACGCGTGGCAGTGCGGGTGACGCAAGTAACGAATACAGTAACGACATTAGTAACGAAAACAGTAACGACAGCAGTGACGACAGCGACGACAGTGATGACACTGACAATGACGGCGACGTCAGCGGCGATGCAGTCCACACAGGAGCGCTTTTGTCGCCCACACACAAAGTGGGACGTGTCGGCATCGACGCTGATACCGCGGCAAAAGCTGAGAAGTTTAAGCATATTGCACCTGCTGCAGTGTGCGTGACAAAGAGCGTGGGGAAGGATACGGAGGGCTCTGCCGCAAGGCCGTTGGCGACGAAGCATGTCATTGCTTCTCCGCAAAAGACACGCCCCGCTGACAGCACAAAGACTTTGAATCGCAATGACATTGCTGTTCTCGAAGGTGTCGGCAGCAAGAAAAAACTGAACGGTTCGGTGGCTTCCGTCGCCCCGGATGTAAAAGCGAGTGTGTTGTCGGCGGGTGTACCTGTGCCACTCCGAGACAAATCTGTCGTGTCGAGTCCAACGCCTGCCGATGGAACACGGCCGTCTAAAGAATCAACAGTGCTCGCCCAAAAATCCCATCACAAGGGCGGCATAGCGCGGAAAGAAGGCCCGCCAAAGATGCAACAGACACACAAGACGCAGTCGCAGTCGCAGTCGCAGTCGCAGTCGCAGTCGTCTGTGCGAACACTGAAACGACCGCGCGATGACGACGGCGATGGGGACACACATGGCCGTTCTGTCGCCGCCAAGAAGCGCAGTTTGGATAGCTCAGCAAAGCAGCCGCAGAGCACAGACATTGCTTCCATTTTGTTTGGCGGAGTGCAGAAAGACGTTGCTAATGCAGTGCGAACGCCGTCTCGTTTGTTTTCTGACGGTAGAAATAATCCGGCGAGAGGAGGGGCAAATGTGTCGCTTGCTAATCGCGCTAGCGGTAATAGCTCCTCTCTTCTCAATGAGGCGACATCTGGTGAACGCCGTGGGCCATCGTTGCTGCCCACTGCGACTGCGACTGTGGTAGGGACTGCGGGGGCACACAACCTGAAGAAGAAGGCGAAGAAGGAGAAAAAGGAGATGCGGCGAACGAATGCGACTGACGATGACTTGGATGATATATTCGGCTTTTAGAATGTAATTATATCTCTCTGTGTCTGTCTCTTTCAGCGTCGTCTGGCGGGTCCCTCTGTGAGCTGGTATACGTACATGGGAGTCAGGCCGGGCCGCCGCTATTATTTATATGTATATGTACATATTTCTGACAGTGTATCGCCAGCAGAGTGTTTGACATTACATTGAGTCTGAGGATGGCGGATGTCACGATGTGCTCTGACCTTTCCGTGTATGCGAAGTTACTAATTTCACGTTTCAAAGCTCTATGGATCAGCCGGGGGGAGGGGTTGACGATAGGAACAAAACACGCACGACAACAAAGTTGCTTATTCATTCCGCACGCAGGCAATGGGTCCAATCGTGGGGAATGGTGGGCGTCAACACAATCCATGCATCCACGCAGCAAATGTCCGTCTTCCACACGACGCATACGACACACACACACACTCACAGACAGAGACGCAGCCAGAGACAGGAATGAGAATAACGACAGTTTGTACAAAGAAACTCCGAGCATATCGACAAAACTTGAAACTTGAACGCAGAATGAGCGCGTCGCAAGCACCCTCCGCAATGTTCTGATGGGATCTGATGGCTGCTTATCTAATTGGAGTCGACTGATGCGGGGCACCGTATTGCACATTCTGGGGAGGAGCGTATCTGCGCAGTGTCGCAAAAACACAAAAAAAAAACAGACATAACAAGAAACAAACACAACAAACAGAAACATATGTGAGCGGATGGGGCGTATTAATGGCGGTGGCGGGGAGGCACACGTAGTGTGTCGAAGAGAGAGCCCAAGTGACGAAAAACATCGAAGACCGACATGCCCCATGAGTAGTACGTGATCGTTCACATTACAAACACGCAAAGAGCTATATAAAAACTAACCCCGGTGGCGGCTGCGGTTGATACATTTGCTGTTGCAAGGAAAAGGGAGGCGAGACAGAGGGGAGACGGTTGTTAGGGTTGGACAACAACATACGAGTGGAGAGCATGACGATGTCGACACTCACACATACATACACACATACATACACACACAGAGCCCGTTTCGAATATTTTTAAAAAAATAAATGAAAATCACCACACACAGTTGTGACAGAATGCCCGATCACAGGTCTCATATCAAAATGCAATCGATGAACAATCGAGTCAGCAACAACTCACCTGCGGGGGGCCATACTGCTGCTGCGGTTGTCCAGCATACCCTGGAACGGGTGACTGCGCGTAATACTGTCCAGACGGCTGTTGCTGCGGCTGTTGCGGCTGCTGCTGCTGAACGGGTGACGGGTACGGAAGAGTGCCGCCGTACGATGGAGCGTTTCCATATCCGACGGATTGCGGTGGGCTGACAAGGCCCCCATAGGGAAGCTGTTGTGATGGCTGTTGCTGTTGTTGTTGCAGTTGTTGTTGTTGTTGTTGTTGTTGCTGGCGCACCTGGCGTTGAAGGGCATCGTATTGCACAATGGCCTTACAAAAGCGCTCATTGACCCCCGCATACCCGTCCCTCTTCACCTCGGCCACCTTCAGCTTTTGATTGAGCACGGGTCGCATGGCGAGACTTGACGCCATGACCTCCGCAAGCAGATCATTCTCAGACGCATTGCTCCCCGCGGGGTCTGCATTCGACAGCATCTGCAGCAGGACGTCCACTTGCTCTGGGGAAAATGCAGGGGCTACGGGCGTCTTTGTGGTGGCGACAGACGGCGCCTGTGTTGTTGGCGGCTGTTGCGTGTTCACTGCAGTAGAACGCTGTTGTTGTTGCTGTTGCTGTGGCTGTTGCTGCGGTTGTTGGTGTTGTGTCGTGGGTGGTGGCGGCTGTTGGCGTGGAATCTGTCCCGGCACCGACGGCTTGTCTCCTTTGTACGGCTCGACAAAATTGGCAGGGAAAAAACCAGTGAAACCACCGATCGTTCCACGCCACCAGTTTGCGTCATTATCGTCAATGACTTGAATGATTTCCCCCTCTTTGAAACCGAGTTCGTTGTCTTCCTTTGGATCAAATTCAAACAGCGCACGGACTAGCTTCTGCAAATGCACAACACATACACACACAAAGACAGGTGTGAAGGAATTCCTGTCAGCGACTTATAATACGTGTCTTGCGCACCATGCCCATGGACTCCACAACAGATAGACACAGACAGAGAGAGATGTAGGATTCAAGTCAGTGTCTTAGATCTGTGCTCATGGCCTCCACAACAGACAGAGAGAGTCTGCAGGATTCAAGTCAGCTGTGCCCATGGACTCCACAACAGAGAGAAGTAGGGCAACAGTCAGTATCCAAAGAGATGATGTGCCTATGGACTCCACAGAATCATAGACCTCACGGAAGGGAGAAGCACAAAAAAATAGACACAACAAATAGACAGTCATTGGCACTTTACACAAGCAGCAATCGACAACAGCAAGCACATAAGAGGAGGTCACGAAAAACGCATAGGCAGAAATAGTACTTTGAAGAAAAAAAAAGATTAGAAATAACCAGAAAAACCACCACGCAATTCCTACAGTCAAAACACAGATGCGATGAGAAGCACGTGATGAAGGACCCATGACACAGCGAGAGACAAAACGCACACACACACTGCAAACCCACGTTTGGTGCGGCGGTGGGTGATGGTGACTTTACACTCTTATTATTTTTGTTTGCTTCTTGCAGAGAAAGGGCTATTGCGCGCGCAATGTCGTCATCTTCCTGTCCCTGCCCGCCCTGAATGCGTCACACGGAGGGGGGAGAAAGAAAGATCCTTCAGTACTCAAAACGCCTTAGGCATACACACGTCGACTCCAAGGAGGGAGACATAAAATGTAAGGGTTCGAGCCAGTGCCTTAGGAGATGTGCCAAGCACACACAATTCGGGCATTTAACTCCCACAATGGCGAATAAACAAAACATTCCCACTGCAACAACAAAAAGCAACTCAAACCAGGCATTTAAATCCCACCTGTGATGCCGACGCTGGTGATGCCTGCACAATACTCGCCGAGCGTGACGGCGACTTTGCGGATGACTTTTCCGGGAGCGAAAATCCTTCCTGTCTCAATTGATTGCACACGGCAACAAGCCCGCCACACGACCTGTCGGATCCATACTCGGACTCCCACTCACGCAGAAGCTCGTTGATCTTATTGCACACTTTGATGTTTGTTGCATACTGATCACCAACGCATATGAGTGAGACGTGGGAGAGTGTAGATTCAAGTTAGTATCTTAGGCGCTGTTCCATGGAGAAAGAGAAGGAAAGAGACGCCGGAGAAAGATGGAGAACGGATGATTGTGTAGTGACATATTTAGTGTTGATTTGTTGTTCCACAATGGTGAGTGTGTTGAGCGATGATATGAGACACATTCTTCAATTGTGTGTGTACCTAAGAGAGCAAATTGATCAACACATACACATACATAAGCACACACATTCACTCACACACACACATATATATACATACACACATACACACATACACACATACACACATACAGACACATAATACACATACACACATACACACATACATACACATACATACACACACACCGCCGGCAGTGTTTTGCAATTCCTGTGTAGAGAGTGCACTCACCCGAGGCTGAAGTAAACGCGAAATGACTTCGAGATTGTCTTTGCGAAACAACTCAAAGTGGAACATCCGCTGGCAGTTTTTGACACAGGCCTCAAGGACCTGAACATATGATGTGACTAGCGAAATAAGCACATGCGCGTGCACGCATACACACACACACACACACACACACACACACACACACACACACACACACAAGAGCATCTGCACACCACACAAGATCACGAACACCCACCACAAGTGCCTGATACGCAGTGTTCGGGTTCTTGTCCGTCACCCGCTTCGACAGAATACGAACGGCTTCAATCGCTCTGTAAAAAAAGGAGTAACAAACATGTCAATAGAGCGCAGAGGATAAACTCACAAAACAAACTTAGAGTGCACATAAGTGTTCTTGGCGGTCCGTCCGCCAAGCCACATGTTTATGCATAACCGGTGGGTATGGTGGAGAACAACGAAAACAAGTGCGGATGGAACAAATTGACTCACGCGCCATCACTTTGAGTGACACGGTCGCACACGTCCATAATGAGCGCCCAATCCTCAGCGCCGGGAGACAGAGTCTCCGCAGTTGCCTTTTCTGCAAATGGACCATTCAATACATATCGCGTAAATCCGTGATGCCCACACAAGTACATCAGACGAAATCAACGAGGTTATCTTTCTCTTCTGCTTCCGGTGCGAACAGGTGATGTCGAAGTAAGTTCGCTTCAAAAATCAGTAATTCCTCCGCTGTCATACACCGCCCAAAAGAGACTGCAAATCAGATCAGAGTGGTAGGCGGGACTCCACAAGACACACATATAGTGAAGAACACCAAGACCAATGAGCAACATCCGCACAAACCTATTGCGGCCTCCATCCTGCCCTTCCAACGACAAACTTGCTTGAGCAACGAAGTCGGTCGCACGAGAGAAAGCAAGTGACATCCAAAAGTTGCTGTGGTCGTTGCGGAAACACAGTGGCAACACAGCACGGCGTCCTCGACAGTCGAATGTGCCCAACACGCGAGAGCGAGAAAGATATTCCCACTTGCAAATAAACTTTCACAAGAAGTAATAGCCTGTGATTCTCTTTCGATAACCGATGGTCTTACAATGAAAAGGGATTAAAGAGATTATTATTGTACTGTTATGCGATAAGGTTATAAAACTGCTGTCGTCATAAACATACGGGGTTTCGCGCGGAAGATGTG
>CALSCR010003903.1:0-11340 GCA_943704495.1 Pigoraptor chileana | reverse complement strand
CCCCAAATACTTTTAATGCTCTTATTACTGCATCGACTGCTTGCCTCTCGTGCACCAATGTACTCACCTATGCCATCAAACACGCTCACTACTGTCCCTCGCGGCCCCATGCACACAGGTGCCGATATTCCTCGACACGGAGCTCGAGTTCAAGCGGAAGCTGTCGATGCGAATGAAGCCAATCGTTATTCGAATGCGCGAATATGTCGTGCGAAAGGGCGACGTCGGATCCGAAATGTACTTCATCCACCGTGGAATGGTACAGGTCATATCGGAGGACAACCCCCCGAAGGTGTATGCCGAGATGGGTGCGGGGGCGTTTTTCGGTGAGGTTGGCATGCTCTTCAGCGTCCCACGCACCGCAACCATTCGCGCAAAAACCAATTGCGACCTCTTTCTGCTCACAAGGGAGGACCTCGACGCCATTCTTCAATTTTACCCCGCCATATCCGAGCACATTTCCGCCGTTGCCGCCGCGCGTTATGACGTCGCAAAGAAGCGAAGCGAGTCGACTGCTACTGCACCTGTCGGACTCAAGCCCCCAACTGACAATAAGGCGGAGACCGTCTCTCCTCCGCCGGCGACGTCCACGTCCAAGCAGCACGTGGCAACATCACAACAGGCGGCACAGGAGGACACAGAGAGCGACAAAATGGACGACGCATCGATTGCAGATGTCGATACGGTCGTTGTGAGTCTGTCTCTGTCCAACGACTGCGCCGGTGTCGGTGGTGCTGGTGGAAGTGTGAGTAGCGACACCCAGGCAAGCGACACGTGCGATGACACAACGGACAGCGGCACTCCGCATCGGAAGGAGTCTCAATTTTCCGTTCAGAGCGAGGTTGTGATCGTTGTCGATCCTGCCACAGACAATGAGGAGGACGGAGACGCTCAAGTGACACCCGCGACGCAACCCGCACCGCTGCCACAGGACACCGAAGGGAGCCAGCGCGAGTCGGCACACGCGCCCGCCCAGCCGTCCTGTGCTTCAGTGCCCCAAACACAAACACAACCAGCACAGCCTACACCGCCCCAGCCCACGCCAGCACCCGCAACGTCGACCGCCCCGCCTACCGACGCAGCCGACGCACAGAAGGTGGACGTGCCAGGGGGATGCACACACCGTGCACGTGACCATGCAAGGCGGCTGTGGGATGCACTTCCCGTGTTTCTTCCAGAGACACGTGCGCGGTCTGTCTTGGAGGCCACCGAGTTCTGGGCGTCGCTTGCCGCAGCTTTTGTTGTGACGTATCAAGCTGCATTTGACTCGGGAAGCGCTGCATTGTGGATCGTCGCTTACGTACTTGAATTTCTCTCGATTGCCTCGGCGGTGTGCAAGACCCGCGCGGCGTACATCGACGACGAGGAGAAGACGGTGACGTCCTCGAGCGAGATGGCGTCCAACTATCTGCGGCAGGGGACTCTTCTGTTCGACATTGCGTGTGCAGTGCCGATTGATCTCGCCTGTCTCGCGAGGAGTGGGGGGTCCCGAATGCAGCTGCTTGCGTGGATTCGCCTGACCAAGCTAGTGCGCCTTCGCCACGTAAACAGATATGTTGTCACGCGGTGGCAGAAGCTGAATTCGCGGCGGAATGCGATTATCATTCTGCGATTTCTCCTCCTCGTCGCCCTGAGCATGCACTTCATTGCCTGCGCGTGGTATGTGCTTGCATGTGCCGGTGGAGAGGCGTGCAGTGCACAGTCGTGGACGGATACGGCCGTTCTCCAGCGTCTTGTCGGTCGCTCGCACTCTTCCCGCTATTGCGTGAGCCTATACTGGGCCGTATCAACACTCACTTCGACTGCATATGGAGACGTTGTCGCCGTCGATTGGTACGAGATGGTGTTTGCTGTCGCCGTAATGGTTTTCGGGAAACTGATGTTCGGATATATTTTCGGAAGCGTAGCGTCTGCGCTTGTCAACGCCAACGCACAGCGTGTCGAGTATGAGGAGCGGATGTCGACGCTGCGTGGATTCATGCGCAAACACGGATTCGCGCGCGTGTTACATAACCGTGTGGTGCGTTACAACGAGTACATCTGGCGACGTAACAGAGGCATGGAGTCCGACAAGCTGCTTCATGATCTGCCTCTGGCCCTGCGCGCCGAAGTATCGCTGAGCATCAACCAGCGGGCGATCGAGAAGGTGCGTGTATGTGTGTAAGCGCGAGTGCTGCCTGTGTGTTTGTGTGGTGTGTGTGGTATGTATCCATGTCTTTGTGTGTCTTGTAGAAAAAGCGTCGCCCAATGATTATGCAAGCGCCACATTAACAGACGGCATCCCACCTGACCCACATTTGCGGCTCCCGCACAGGTTCCTCTGTTCCAAAATACCGACGCGGGCTTCCAGCGGCTTATCAGCCTGCTCATCAAGCCGGCATTCTTCCTCCCGGACGAATACATTGTCCGAAAGGGCGATATTGGCGACGAAATGTTTTTCATTCGCCGCGGATGCGTCGAGGTCGTGTCAGAGGAAACCCCCCCGGCAGTGTGGGACACAATGCTGCCCGGCCAGTTTTTCGGCGAGGTCTCACTTTTCATGTGCGTGCCCAGAACAGCCTCCATCCGGGCCAAAGAGCATGTGGACATGTTTGTCCTCCGCAAGCAAGACCTCAAGTCCGCACTTGCACGCTATCCGGAAGTGGAAGCGCAGCTGGAGCGCATCGCTGCAGAGCGTTTCCACATGCGTCGCGCCGCAAAGTGAGAGCCGGTCTGCCAGTCCTCGCAGTCCCGGTCGCCGCGACGGTGATTCAGCGTGTGTGTGTGTGTGTGTGTGATTCGCCGGGAAGTGCAATTGACATGTGATGGTGTGTTTGTGGTGTCCGCGTGTGTTTTTCGTTACTTGGGGTGTGTGTCTGGCTGCGCGCGTTTGTGTGTGAGTGTGTTGCGTGTGTGTGTGTGTGTGTCGCGCGTGCGTGTATGTGTGTCGCGCGTGCGTGTATGGGTGTGCGTGTGCAAAACGTTACTGCGGTGTTACTTGTGTGAGCAGAAGGCCGGCCAACATTTGGCGTGTATGGCCCCGCCTGTGACTGTTCTGGCATCTGCAGCGACTATTCCACCCGAAAGAGCTGTAAAGTAAAGTGAGGCGTATTGCAATTGCAAACCTTTTTATAAGAAACAAAACCCCATAAAATTATACTGTTATCGGTGGACGGGGGTCTGTCAGCTCAGAAAGTCACTTGTCCGAGTTCCGAGATTTCGGCTATTTGGGCAGTTGCACTCACGTGGTCTCGGCAGCCGTAACCGAGACTGCTGGCAGCGGCGGTCATAGTCAAGACATCTCACTTCAAACACATCAATCAAAAGCGTTTCATCACGCAGGAATGGAGTCGGCGTCCGCACGCATGTGCTCCGCGGTCACACTCGCAGGGCTGAGGACACTGCCAGCTGGCACGACCAGCCGAGTCTTCTGGGGCGGGGGTACGGGAGGAAGAGGGCATGTTTGTCGACTAAGCTTATTAGTATGCACGTGCGCGCATCGACGGCTGTCCCCAGCAACTCGCACGACGACTGCATTATCAGCTGACACCATCACGACGCATCCTGCTCGATTGCTTCATGGGAGAGCGTGCCGCAATGCGTCTGCGTCGTCGTTGGTCCACGTGCGCACACTCAGCACCCATGGCAGCAAATCATCGGCGTGTGCACTTCTCCGCCTTGGCGATGGCACTGTAGTTGAGCTTCCGCGGTCATTTAATGTGCGGGCCACATTGGGAGACGGTGCGTTTCTCGTTCGGGAGGGTGAGGGTGGCGACAGTGGTGACAGTGGCAGTCTGGGCTCGATCGTGCCACTTCTGGACAATGGGATGCCTCGGGACGCATTGGTGCCGGGATCTGTGTACACAGTACGGCAATTAAGTAGCAGCCACATGGTGTCTTCATCAGCACCCCCAACATTTGCATCATCGCCAGCTGCAACCGCAACTGCAGTATCAACAAGTGCCATGCAGAGCGAAGAGGAGCTTATGGTTGATAGGCTTGTTGATGATGGGGGCCGTGACGGTGCACTCCTGAAGGAGGTGGATGCACTTGTTGTGCGGAGGCTGTCCCGGCAGGCGGCGCAGCTCAAACGGCACATCGACTCGCTCCGTTTTGCGCTCATTCTCAATACTGCACCGGCGAAGTCAACCGTGTCACACAACACAGACACCATCGCAACCGCAACAACAACAACAACAACAGAAACCAAACACTCGCACGCGTCGACACCAAGACAAACTTCACCGCCAACGCCAATGACACCGCCCTTTGAACCGGCATCGCCTTTCTTGACACCCATCGGCCACATTGAGAGCGTGCATCCGGGGTTCCGCGGGGCAGCGCCCAGGCAAGGCAGTGTGTGCCCGTCGTCGTACGGCCGCCTGCGTGTCAATTGGGGTCTCCACCCGGCGCAGTCGCTGCAGGGCTTGTCCGAGTACAGCCACGCGTGGATCATATTCCTGTTTAGCCACAACAGAGGGGCGCCGTCCACGCCCGTCGCACATCCGCCCCGCCTGGGTGGCGCTCCGGTGGGTCTGTTTGCGTCACGTGCCCCTGTTCGGCCGTCGCCCATTGGCCTTACTCTTGCTACGATCGAACGTGTCGAGAAGGACGTTGTGCATCTCGGGGGTGTCGACCTAATCGACGGAACGCCCGTGCTTGACATCAAGCCTTACATTCCTGCTTATGATGCCCCGCGGGGTGACGTGCGGGTGGCGTCGTGGGTGTCTGGACTGTCCGATGACTCGCTGTCTGTGGAATATGCACCGGGCTTTACGAAGGCTGTTAAGGCGCTCGTTCCGTCGATGCGACTTTTCCGCACTTTCGACCGTGCACTGACAGCCATTACCGAGCTTATAGCGTGTGACCCGCGGAAAATTGGTCACCGGCCGAACAAGAAGCATCCGGGGTCGGAGATGTATGTGTTTGTTGTTGACGGCATCGAGGTCACGTGCATGTTTCCGCCGGGAGAGAAGCGTGCCATTGCACTTGCGGCAGTGCCCCTGGACACGACGTCACCGCCGGTCGGTAATGACGACAATGTGCGAGTGTGAGTGGGGCCATGACGCACGACAAAATCCCGCGCTCCAATAGTCCATGTGACGGCGGTGCGGTTCCGAATTGTGCGGTTCACGACCTCACAAAACAATTGCGATGCCGAGTGACAACACGACGATGCTCCCTTGTTAAGTTGCATTCGGTTTTTGCTCCGTGAGGCAGCTACCCGGGCATTGTGTGCCCTGTTAGCATATTTATATGAGGACCTTCATTATGCCACGATGTGTGGTGTGGCGCGCTTTGTTAGAGCGCATTTGCTTCAAGAGTATGTGTCAGAGGTGTTACTTCTTAAAACAATCGCCTGCTATCCGTCGGATTGAAATGGTTCTTGCTCGCATCGGAATGCTGACATATTACATGCAACATATCGAGAACGCGCTGTCCCGAGAGGAGCTTGGGGAGAGGTGTGGGCGGCATTGTGTATGAAGAACCACCGACATGTTTTCCGATAAATCGAACCGCTTCAATGGCATATATTTGAATAAGGGATATAAGAAACAAACGCACGCACACACGCAACACGCAACACGCACGCACGCAACACTTCAGACGGCAGCAAAAACAGCACGCAAATGCAAGCGGACAATAGTGTGTAACTCAGTCTCTCTTTTCAGCGGAAGCAAGATCCGACTCGACGAGAGCTGTCATAGCCGCAGTCTTCTCAGCATTCTCCTGGTCGTCACTTGCAGCACTGCTCGTGCGGCTGCCGAGGCTGTCTTCTCCCGTGGCGACAACGCGCGCAGCCATGTTCGACACCACCGTCATGCTCCTCTCGAGGGTCGCCGCAATCTGCTCCTTCTTCTGCGTCATCCGCCGATGTCCCTTTTTCAGCGACTTTCGCAATTCTCGCTGCGGCGCCGCCTTTGTCTTGAACACATCAACGGCGAGTGCATCGAGCTCCTTCTCGCTCATCTTCGCAACGACTGCGAGGGCTGACAACAAGAGCTTCTGCTGGTGCATGAGTGCCTCCTCCTTGGTGCGCTCCATCGCCGACTGCATCTCGGACATTTCGCGCTTCAGACGCAAGTCGTGATCCTCCTTGGCCGCCGCCACTTGTTCCCGGTGGCGCTTTTGCAGCAGCAGCATCTGGAAACGGAAGGCGGCAGTCCGCACAGTCCCCATCAATTCGTGCCGCTTGCGCTCGCTGCTCGCCGCACGCTCCATCTCGCTCCTCAGCTGCGCCTCCTTCACCCTCTGCTTCTCCTTCAGTTTTTCCTGGAGTGCCTGCCACTGCTGCGCGCGCTGCTGCGTGATTGCCGTCTCCAGACGCTCGAGGCCTTCCTTGTGCTTTTGCAGCACATCATCCTCCGTGTCCACAGCGCTGCCATCACGTGTGAGCGTTTCCATAAGTCGCGACTGCAAAGTGGACATCGCCTTTCGCTGCTCCTCAATCAGCTGCAGGCGTCGCGCCTTCTCAACCTGGTACTTTGCCAGCAGCGCACTCAGCTCGTTCTCCTGTCGCCGCAACGCAGCCTCCGTCTCGGCTTCCATCACATCCCGCAGCTGCGCAAGTGCGACCGCTCTCTCCTCCTCCAGCTCCTTCAACACGACGGCGCGCTCCTCAGAGTGCTTCTCCAATAGACTACCTGCATTGCCACCGCCCTGTGCCGCAATAACAGTCTCATTCTTCTGCCGCGACGCTATGGCCGCAAGCTTCGCCGCCCTCTTCTCCGCAAGCTTCTGCTCGAGAACTTTTCTCTGCTTGAGACGGCTTGCACCCAGCGCATTGCTCAAGTCCATCATTTGGCGCTGATGCTCAAACAAAATGCGCTCGCGGTCCTTGTCACTCAGCCCCGATTGTGACTCCAGCAGCTTCTCAACAAGATCCGTCTGCTGCTGGCCCACATCTTCTTCCGCGTCACCGTCGCTCTGCCGCTGGCTCTCACGACCCGCCGCACGTGCAGCAAGACGCTCCTGGAGGGCCTTCTGCTGTCGATCGCGCTCACCGGCAAAGGCGTTTTGCACGCGCTGCATGGCATCTTGGTGCCCCGTGAGCACAGACTCGACTGCGGCTGCATCCCCTTCGCACGCTGACGAGAGAATCTGCTTGCCCAGACGCTCTCTCACTGCAGCCAACGCGGCATAGTGAGCGTCCATGACCTCCGATGCGCGGTCCGACGCAGCTTGGTCCAATCGGCGCTCCAATTCGCGGAGGTCCATGCGCTGCTGCCGAATGAGAGCATGTCGCAACCGCACATATGTCGACGGGTCGACCTTGCGCGGCCTGTTTGCGTCCTCCGACCGCAGACGCCGGTGCTCCTCCAGTATGGTATCCACCTCGCTCGACTGGCGTGACGTCAGCTCTTTGCTCAGCTCCTCTTGGGTCACGTGCAGCTTCTCCTGGACAACCTCCGTCTCGGCGCGATACGACGAGTCGGCCTGAATGCAAAAAATGGAGAGTGTGAGCATCGTGCGTTGATTCAGTGGGGAGAGAGACAATGGGTGCCGTCGCGTGACAACAAGCATGCATTTTTTTTGTTTCATGGTTGTGGTTTTTCTTCAAATTATCAATGAGGTGGTTTGTGCCTGCAACGCGCGAGTTTTCGCTTATTCAGCTTTGGTGTGCATCCGTGTGCATCCATAATTTGTTCGTCGAAACGCAACAGCAAATAAAACGAACCCTCACTGCAAATGGTGCTTACAGCAGATAGGACATTCAAAACTAATTATCACAACACCACATGCCGGTTCCCCACAGCAACTACTCACCCGTGACAACAGAGACGCCGCTGTGTGGCTGTCGATCTTTCCATCTGCAAGGAGCGTATCGAGTGCATTTTGGAGCTCCCCACGCCACAGACGGTCCTTTTCGCTCTCCTGCTCGGCGACGGCCCGGTGCATCCGCGCAAAGGCCACCCGCGCAAACATCTTGTCGTTCAACAATGCCTGTTGCCGCACGCTCTCCTCGTGCATCAGTCGATCCAGCGTTGCGGCATCCTTTGCATGCGTATGCAGGAGATCATCAGTCTCGTCGCTGGTGAGCTCCGCGGCGCTTGCGGCGGCTTCAAGCGCGGCGTCATGAGTCTTTTTCAGAGCGATATTCCGCTCCCGCATGACTTCAGATCTAATCTGAATCTCCCTTTCGAGAACTGCTTCGCGTTCAAGGCTTCCGTTACGAATTGCCAACACGCGTCGTTCGCACTCGCCACTCCATTTGGCATCGATGTCCCGGATGTTCTTTTCGAAATCGGCGAGGAAGCTGCCCACTTCGTCCTGTCCCAGTTTGCCCTTTTGTTTGAGCATCTGCAGCGTGTGCTTCATCCGCTCCACATACGCCTGCATCAGCAGAATAAAAATCATAGTGATTAGCATTGGGATGGACGCGAGTATTTAAAGGGAAAGTGCTATGGGCGACAACCCATCCACCACACAATACGACAACCCACACCACACAATACGACAACCCATCCACCACACAATACGACAACCCATCCACCACACAATACGACAACCCATCCACCACACAACACGACAAGTCATCCACAACACAGCACTTCACGCGAACAATGGTTGTTGGCCAGCAACACACGCGGGACCACGCGCACCTGCTCCTTCTCTCTCTGCAACTCCTCTTCCACGGCCACGAGCTCACGATAGTCGTCCCGTTGAAAAATCGCCTCGGCGATGAACGGATCATCCAGAAATAATGCGCGCACTATACTTTCTCCTTCTTTTAAGTCTTCAAGGTGCGGAACAATCGCAGAGGTAGACTCCTCCTCGACATCTACCACAACAACGCCAGAGGATCCCAGAGGCGAGTCTTCGCTCCAGGGCACGCCCTTTGCCGCCTTTGAGTGTGCCGGTGCTTCCACATCACCCTTGGCAGGCGCAACGCGAGACTTCTTGGGCTTGGGACGTCGTGGCGCATAGTACCACCGACGCGCATAAGCAAATCCAAACACGCAAAGAAACCCGAAAATAAGCCCTCCAATCGTTCCAACCGACGCGCCGACAGCACTCGGTCGCTTGTGCGTAGTAAAGGCGGTTACATATCCCGTGGCAGTGACGTTGATGCCCACGCCGACGTCGGCACTCGCAACAGAGACAGCCGCGGCGACAACCGTCAGCGACAAAGCCGCACTGGCCGACAGTGTGTGCAGCCGCATTGGTGCCATGTGGGCAAGACTGGCTCCGATGCAGACGAGGGTCAAGACCCACGCAGGGTCCAGAGTACTATGGCACTATGGGTTTGCAGGCATATCGCCCAGTTTCTCAACATAAACGGTCGAAGAGGCCGTCATCACTCTCGAGTCAAAATTGTGTACGCAGGGACAAGACAATCGAATACGTGCACTGTAGCGACACACACGGAGAAAAGAAACAGAATAGCACACATAGAAATCGCGATCAGATCTGCTGGCAATTCTTGCAAAAGTGTGGACTTATCAGAGATTAATCTACGAAAGGCACAGGAATGGCAGTGGGGTGTGCTGACGCTGCCGAGTGAAAATGCGGCTGTGAATTTGTCGCAAGTCACTCACTCCATGACAACAGCCGCCCGAAAAGGAAGGTGACAGTGATCACGTGATCTGTTTAAATCTTGCGACATCTCGCAATTCGCTGATTCGGCCGGCCGATCAGTTATTTTTCAGCCACCGAGTTCTGAGCTGTCACGCGCCGGTCCCATGGTGTAGCGGTCTGAGTTTCAGCCCCACTCGGACTCCGCCATTGGCATCCAGCTCACCCGGTCGGACAGCCACTGCCACTGCAGCTGCGCTATCGCCACAGTCAGTGATGATATTGATGGAACATCTCAGTTTTATGGTATTTGTCTGCTGGCTTCTGGGCACCGGCGCCGCGGACAGTGAGTGTCAGGGTCGGCGTCCACCACTGACCGACGGAAACAGCCTGCAGTGCAGCCAACCGTGCGGCGAGTCCACAGTGACTGCCTGAAATCTTGGGTGGCCGGTCCAACTGAATAATTCTGATTGCCTGAGGAATTCATCTGGTCAGGGATACCCCTGCATCTGGTGTACTACTTGGTGCACGTTTGTCACAATTCGTCACCGGCCGAATAGTAGTGAGTCACTGTCAACTCAGTTGTGTTTTTTACGCCGCTGCGGCCGAGTGTGCCAAATAATTGTGCAGTCATGCAACGACCATTTCAGTTTGCTTTGCACGTTCGGGGTGCCAAATGACGGGCTGTGTTTATATCAGCATAGCATCCGATGTCCACGGTCACAATTGTCCTGCATTCCGCCACAGGGTACCGGGGATCAAGGCTAAGAATAGCACACCTCTGCAGTTGCATCCTGCCAGATATGAAGCTGACCTATATATGGTAAGTAGCGTCCGAAACACGGATCAGTCTGTAAATAAGGCGTAAAACCACACCCGAAAAATATCGGCCGACCGCAACCAATCAACGGGCGCACTTGTTCTAAATTTAGATTCATTACAAATACCCCCGTTCCGTACAAATAAATATTTTTTAATCAATCCATACAATAACAATACATTGATCGGCCGTAAAAATTAACCCTCCGAGTGGAGATTCAAATGTGCGAAACGAAAGGAGAAAAAAAAACAGCCAACCGAATAGGGGGAAGTCCTCAACCAATCCTGTGATCCCACACTTTCACTCTGCATTGATGCACGCGGCGGCGGTCCCCAACGCACGCGCTGCCGGTTGTGTGCCCACGGCAACACCCTCATGACCTCAAACGGGGCTCGTATATTGAATCAGCACCAAACAACGGGATAATTGGGGCTGCTATTCCACCTCAGCGATCTTTCCGTTCTGTGCTCGACGTTGCAGTAATTCCCCCGCTGCTATCGACTTTTCCTTCAGAAATATTGCATAGTTCGCCTTCTCTTCTGGTTTCTGTTATCTTTCACAGACTCTACCATGGTGATGTATGTCACAGAGCCTAGTATTGAGAAGCGCAACACCATTTTTTGGTCCGATAAGGCACAACTTCTTTGAGGTGCATCTCGAACACTGTGCGCCGGAATAGGTTGGGGAAATGTATTGTTTTTCACGCCGGTTGGGGCCATATTGCATGCATATCAGTTTGAAATGGATACTGCTCAGTAGGTCGTCATTGTCAAGTGGACTCGAGGTGGCATCTGATACTAGTTAGACTGAATATAATCCTTGCCGATTCTGCAGTGCCTACATTCGCCGGGGGTTGGACCGGACACACTCGCGTCTCAGACCACTTGATGCAGGTGAGCGTTCTGGCTTGGAAGGTTGTGGCATTACGAGTGTTATGTCTACAATCAAGCGCTGCATTACTGCGGAGATCATGCAGCGACAGGTGGTTGCGTGTGTGTGTGGTGGAAAAGGGAGGGGAAGGGGGG
>CALSCR010003898.1:0-24944 GCA_943704495.1 Pigoraptor chileana | reverse complement strand
TGTGTGTGTGTGTGTGTGTGTGTGTGTGTGTGTGTGTGTGTGTGTGTGTGTGTGTGTGTGTGTGTGTGTGTAGTACTCACAAGCAAAATCTCCGGCGTGGATGACCATGTCAATCGTGCCGCGATAGGCCTCGTCCTGGAGGGAAACCAACGAGCGCGAATTCACAACACCAAAGTCGCCAAATACGGCAATGTCTAGCTGAGGCTTCCCATCGGGGAAGGTTCGGAAGGAAAAGACCTCGCTCCACCCCTGCAAGCCATTCGCATCCGGTGTTTTGCGCAACGTTTGCACAGTAACAAATGAGATATAGTTCATTGTTTCTCACAGGGTAGCGGACACGGCCTTGACTTTGTGAAACATCATGGAAAACTGATCCTTTTTGTTTTTGTGCTTCAAGTAAGTGGCTACATAATAACGAAAGGGGCTGCGGAGTGTTGTTTAGAATGATGAGATTCGATGCTTTTAGAGACCCACCTGGTCAGTGCTGCCAACGCGATAGTAGTAACGCTGATTGGAAGACAAGCCCGTCATCTTAGCGTTGTGGATGGTAATCTTGCGCTTGAGAAGACCACCATCGGCAAACTTTCGTGTAAGAGAAACGTAGATTTCAAGTCAGTGTCAGCGCTTCACCCATGGGACTCAACAAAGAATATGTAAGAGAAAAAATAAGAACCAACAGAAAAAAAATGCATTACATACTCTGTTGCGGTCAATATCCAGCAATGCAATTAACTTCCGGCAGACTAACCTCGTAGTGGTGGCCAGCGACAGACGCATCCAGATTCTCTTCATTGGTTCCATACTGAACCACCGAGTCGACGGTGGTGTCCTGCGTCACCCACGAGACAACCATCTCACCAGCGCCGCCAAGAGCAAGGTGCACCTTTTCGATTGCGTTGCAAGAGGTGTCGCAACACATGTTAGAAGTTCACCAATTCGCTTCCACAGCAATAAGAATATAAGCCCAGCGGAAAGCTATGCAACGGTTGCAGCCACTTTTAACGCCAAACTGCACAAAAGACTCACTAACCTGCTCAGGAGGTTGTGCGACAAGATCTCCTGCCGCAGACACGCTCAGCGCAACCATGGCCAAAATGGCACCCAACGCAAACTTGCCCAACATTTTGAACATCACAGACCGTCGCCGCCAATCTATGCTCATCAACACTACAAAAAGGAAACCAAAAAAAAAGAAGATTTAATCGCATTTTAAAACTTAAAAGAATTGGGTCCAGCGACCGCACAGCCTGGGCTAACTGAGTGCATTTAGCCACAGTCGCGGGTGGAACCCACGTGACGTATTTCAATTGACCAATGAAAAACGTTAGACGGAACACGGACCAAAAATAGTTAGGGCAGAAAACAAAAATTAAACGTCGGCCACAGGATTCGAACCTGTGCGGGAAATCCCATATGATTTCGAGTCATACCCGTTAACCACTCCGGCAGACCGACATTTGGTAACATGATCCCTTATGAGGATCCTGCTTCCATATGATAGGAGCGGAAGATTGTATATATAATTTAATTAGTCGTTTTCACATTTTCAGTGTTATGAAAGAAACCAGTCGTACGGCGGGCGAGAGTGGTCATATTGGCGGTGGTTACCCACACCAGCTCATGCGAATCAAACCATACTTGATCAAACTGACAACTGGCATTAGGTGCTATTGTTCAGTAATTTTAAATGCTGGTTAGCACTGAGCCGGCGTTGCAGCAAGAAAATATTCGTTATTTTTTAGCGGAATGCTGCAGTGAGTGGCCGATGCCTGGTGGGAATAGGCTCTAGCTCTGCGTCGCTGGGGACCACTGTCGACTTAAACAAGGGCGGAAGGTACTATAAGAAAATAAAGGAACTGAGATCCAATTCGTCATAGGCGTAATTAATTGAAGTCAAAACGAGTCGAACGAAAAAAAAGCGATACAAGTCATGAACATGAACTGCCGGCATGATGAAGATACCATAACTTTGCAAAGTCTGAGCACCGATAACGAAGATAACAACAACGCAACGGCAACCAAACCACCAAAGGCGGGCCGCCGTACTATGGGAATCAGCAGGTACAAAAAAAGTGCGCACAGATGAGCAGCCAATAAGGGGCACAAAGAATTACAACAGCACAAACGTCAGCTTTCCGTATCTGCTCACAGCTGAACATTATCGATCAAGCGTGTCTTTCCGAGGAAGAGCGCGCCCGACAGAATCGCGCCCTCGGGGCCAACGACATCGAGTTCCTTCAGGGTCATGGGATGCGCCAAGCTAATGTATTGGATCTGCGGCTCTGGGTTCGATCGGATCGACTTTTCCACAATATCGATGAGCGTCTTCCTGTCCTTCACTTTCTGCACTGTGTAGGCTTCCTGGGCGGCAAAGAGGCCGCGCGAGAACACAGGCGCAATCCGCCGGTGTTCTTCGGATAGGTAGACGTTGCGGCTGCTCATGGCAAGACCGTCCTTCTCACGGCGGGTGGGGCACACGCGCACAATGGTTGGGAGAAGGAGATCACGAACCATGTTCTGCAACACTACGCACTGTTGCGCATCCTTCTGTCCGAGATACATGTGCGTCGGCTGGACAACGTTAAGGAGCTTATTGACAACCGTCGCCACGCCGATGAAAAACTGCGGCCGATACTTGCCCTCGAGCACTTGCGATATGCCCTTTACCTCGACAAATGTTCCGTTGTTGTCGAACGGATTCGAACTCGTGCCGGGAGTGTACATTTCTGGCACAGTTGGCGCAAATACAGCCTCTACGCCCTCCGATTTTAGCATTGCGACGTCAGACTCGAAACGACGAGGGTATTTGTCAAAATCCTCGTGCGGTGCAAATTGAGCCGGATTCACGAATATGCTCGACACAACAACATCGCACTCGCGTTTGGCAGTCCGGACTGTTGGAGGTGGGTGTGCAAGTGCATGTGTGCGATGCAGTGTGCGTCATTTTGTTCCCGTGTACATGTGTGTGTGCGTGCGTGCGTGCGTGTGTGTGTGTGTGTGTGTGTGTGTGTTGTGTGTGCGTATGTGTGTGTTGTGTGTGTGTATGTGTGTGTGTGTGTGTGTAGAGTTCGGCTCTTACTGTTCTTTTGCCTTCTGTTCTCCAAATGCGTGTTGTTCGTGGGGGCGGGGTCTGCACTCAGCTTCAGCCACGGCTTCCAGGAAGCATCTCGCACACTGATGTTCCTGTTCGGTGTGGCTAAACAGCCAGTTTTTTGTTCGATTGTACATCTGGAAAGTTTTAAGTATGCTAGTGTTGCCTAGTCGTCAGACTTGGCTTGTTGTTCGATTAGAATGCCAGAAACTATTTTGTTATCAGGTAAATTGCTTGACTATTACTTTTATGAGTCCTGTATGTGGCAATGGACAGCACCTTTTTCACTTTATTCAAATATAAAAAATGCTTCTTCAAAGAGAGCCATTCTTTCTTCAAAGAGAGCCGGAGTATTCTTCGTGGCCGTCAGTCTCGTCTCAGTTGTCAGTGGCCGACATGCTGGCATCAGCACCCGTGCATGAAGCCGGGGGCCCACTCACATGAGCATCCCGCTGGTGTCATACTAGCTTTGGGCATTCTCCCGTGCCCATGTGCGTACTTGCGCAGCAAATGGTACACGCGGTGTCCTTCATAATCAATGTCGACTGTGCTCAAAGGCAATCGCAGACACATTGCGAGGATTTTGCAAATGACACGTGCGTGTCTCGCGTAATTTTGCAGTTTCCTGTCAGAAGATCGTCTGTGAGGACGCCAGACCAGCAGATGCAGGATGCTTCCGCTTTGGATACGGCAGTCTCAGTGAGAGCTCGAATTCGACACACTTGCCCAGCAAAAATGAGATGCTGTTCGGCGACACTGCGTTGCCGAATTATTTTCAGTCAGTCCCGTTTTTTAAATCCTCAATGTATAGTCGAGTCGTATTCTACCCAAGGCTATGGCTTAGCTTTTTTTGTCTAAACGAAGAAACTTCTTTTTTCGTTTCAGGTGATGGGGATGGTATGTGTAACTACTGGCTTCCGTTCACTAGTTAGTCGAAGTCCTTTATTAAGTACATTTTAAAGACGGTCATTGGGAGGAAATCAGTATTCCGGTTGTATCGCAATGTTCTGTAGCGAACGTTTCATGAAGCTCATTTCTGGCGAGTGACAAAATCAATATACCGATGGGGTGTGACCACCACTGCCCCTCTCGTGCTACTCGTGCCGGTGTGTCGACGCAGATTAATAACACAAGATAACACAAGATTATTAAATGAACGAACGGCCAAGAAAGGGGAAATACGCGCGCCTGTGTCCTAGATGGAGCTGGAAGTTGTGTATACACAATAAGTTTTGTTTGATTTGAGTGCGCTTTTGCACTCATTGACGGAAATGGTGCCACCACGGTTGATTTTCGTTGCGGTGCTTGCTCTCCTTGTGCTTTCGGGTGAGCACACAAATTCAGACAGATACATGTGTTTCTTCGCAGGATAATGGAGTAGTCGTTAAGATAAGGGCATTATTCATTCCCCATACGAGCATATATGTATTTAAACTTAGCCTAAGCGGGCATTAATGTGATTTTGTTCGTTGTCTTGCTCGCAGCAGCTGATGGGACGTCGATGGCGGATGTTGGCGCTTGTTCTCGGGCGCCGCAACGCGGAAAAATTATATCCGCCACCGTCGATACAGAGCGGTCGGTTACGCGTGACCAGGCCATTGGCCAGATTGCGCATGCGTTTGGTAACCGACTGGGACCGTTGGTGCTCCTACTGACGATATCGGCACTGGAGATCACCTATGACACGCAGCGCATTGAGGTTGTATACGAGACAGTCGATCCATTTGGGTGTCCGACTATTGCGTCGGGCATTGTGGGCATTCCCTTGGGCATGAACAGCACGACGCCAATGGTCGTCTACCACCACGGGACAAAGTACAATCGCTTCTACCGCTCGACGCCGCACCACCCGGATACCGAGTCGGAGCTCGTCATTACTGTGTTTGCGGCAAGCGGTCACGTGATTGTACTGCCCGACTATCTCGGATTTGAAGCCAGCGATATGCTCCACCCTTATGTGCACGCATCTACGCTTGGGAGTGCGAGTACAGACTTGATGATGGCAGCGCGCACGCTCCTTGCTTCGAACGGCATTGTGCGCAATGGCCAGCTCTTCCTCACCGGCTATTCAGAAGGCGGTTATGCGGCAATGGCGACTCTGCGCGAGGTGCAGCGGCGGCGAATGGAGCTCGGGGTGCAGGTCACCGCGGCAAGTCCAATGGCCGGTCCCCACGACATATCGAACGTCTTTTTCAGCCTCTTTGCGTCGCCAAATGCAACCTACAGCAGCCCTGTCTATCTTGTATTCACCATTGCAGCGTATCGCTTTGTGTACCCGAACGACGTTCCGCCGCTTGATCAGGTGTTCGTCGCCGAGTACATGGACGACATTGCCGATGGCTTGTCGGGCAACAGGTCTACCTTTGCTCGGCTGAATGCAAAGTGGGTTCTTTGCATATAGTCCACTGCTTCTGGTCGTTGTGTGCAAAAATTGCGCAATGGGGAGGGGGAGGGTAAGGGGGGTGGGGATGTGTTACTTTGCATCTCAGTGCTTTGCAACGTTTCGCCAGCGCTGGTCTTTATTTCAGAGATCGTTCTGCTAATGCACTCATTTGCTGCATTACACTTTGTATCTTTTTTTGGTGATTTCATCGGTGGCCACTGCAGGCTATCGGAGCGCGTCTCCGATCTCTTCACGCCACAATTTGCACGCGCCATTTCCAGTCCATCTAATCCCCTCCGGCGTCGCCTGGCTGAAAATGACATGGACACGCAGCCAATAGTGCCGGCGTGGCTGCCCATCGTCTTCCGCCACTGCCCAGACGACGAACTTGTGCCGTTTGAAGCATCAAGTGTTGCCGTGGACAATCTGAGGTGAGTCCGTCACCCCTTGAGCTCTGCTTTGCAACTTAATTTCTGTCGTTCCAGTTGTGTATTGTCGTTATAATATTGCTTTCATTAATGCTGGCTGCTGTGTGGGTGCAGTCGAGTTTAAAATTCCTTTTTAGTAGTTTTTGTTTGGTGGGCGTGACTCCTACGACATTGACTTCAATTCTACTTCTGTTGGTCCGATCCATTGTTGCGCGGGCAGCGACTCACACTTCTCAGTTTGCTCCTATGTCGCATCTTATCTGTAAAAACTGTACACTTTTGCGATTGTCGGATTGTGTTGACCATTGGCCACCGCTGCACTGCCGTGTTCTCTGACAGGGCGCTGGGTGCCACGGATATCACCCTGGAAGTCGGTCCCGCAGACACGCGACACGCGAGGTGTGCGCCTGACCTCATTATCGCCACCAAGCAGGGCTTCCGGAGCATGATTGTGACTGGCCCACTTCCGCAGCCCCCCCACGCAACATTGGGCGGTGTGTCTGT
This sequence comes from Pigoraptor chileana, assembly GCA_943704495.1. Classification (NCBI taxonomy): domain Eukaryota; class Filasterea; order Ministeriida; family Capsasporidae; genus Pigoraptor; species Pigoraptor chileana. The sequence continues at coordinate 18,538 of CALSCR010003898.1, read as the reverse complement.
GTCTGGCGCATCTGCCGTCATCACCCTGGCGCTGGCCGCCCTGTGTGTTGTTCTTGTCGCAAATATTGCTTGAGTACTCTACCAATAGCCGCCCGTGCGAGGTGGCATCGATTTGTCATGGCATGCTTTGGCATTTGTTTGTTTAAATGCAAATCTGTTGATGATATGTATATGTGTGATGTGAGAATCTCTGGAGGCGGCCCCTCTCCCTCACTAAATGCCACAACACTTCCTTTTAATTGACTAATATGCGAGGATGCGAGGCTTAGGCCCACAATCAGATTAGCACTATGAGCCTTTGGCGGCCAAAATCCAATTCCGTTAAATATTTACGAATGTTTTTAAGATAGTGCAGAAAGATTTACTTACAAAGACAAAGGAGGAGAGAACGCATGCTAGACCTGCTCGCGCTTTGACAATTCCTCGCGTGCCGCAGCGAGGGCTGCTTCTGGCGGGATTCCCAGGGGATAAGATCCAGTCACCCGCACACTGTGTTGCGATGCAATCGCACCCACCGCAGACTCAATTTTTGCGGCATCCACCGTGGGCGATGCGAGAACATTGCACGCAATTTCAACCTTGCCGTTGTCATGCAGCAAGGCCATCGTCTGCAATACCGGAAAGCCAACAAAACGACAGAAAAACCACATGCAGGGAGAGAGGACACATATCAGGAGGCCGAAATCACAGTGCAAATCCACACACAGCCCGACGCAGTTGAACCACCACGGTGACCAGGTCAATACATAAGCCTCAATGCACACCTGCAGAGTTTCGGAGCGGGCCTTTTTCGCGATGACAGCACCCAAATCAAGGTCGGATGTGTCCAGTTGAACATTACAGCTCCATACGTAAGGGGTTGCGCCACAAACGGTAATACCGCGTGACGGTGGCACCTCAATCGGGCCGAAATCGGGTGCGAGTGACGTGCTTACTGAGGGGGTGACTGCACCCGTAGAACGATAAAACGACGTCTGTCGTCGCACATCCACAAGGGACCTTCTCTCGCATGCACGTGTTGACGGCGGGAAAATGTAAAAGACCACAATCAGGCATTGGTCAACTGAAATGGACAAGCGGCGGCAGTTTGCCATGTCCCATTCTCGTCTCAGGGAGTGTGGAGTCCATGGGCGCAGAGATTGCGACTCGAATCCTACATCTCTCTCACTCTGACTCTCGTGTGGAGTCATGACACAGGGCCTTGAGACACTGACTTGAATCCCACATATCTCACTCTGGCTGGCCACAGCATCCGAGACGAGTCAGTGTTGCACACACAGAACAATGAAGGACGGCCGACCACATAATGAGACACAAACAAACCTATCAACCTCCCGGCACGCACACTAACATAAAACACCCACAATTCCCACAAATTACCGCATCAAGGACTGGCACACACAACACAAACATGTCAAACACACCTGCCGGTGCCGTGTGCTGCGCCGTACAAAAGTACCGGGGTTGCCAATTGTTCCCCAATCCTGCGCCCGAGTGCACGCGAAGAATCACTGGCGGCATCGAGCCGACAATCGAGGGGATACAGGGCAATAAGATCCACAACGCCCACACGCGGATGCGACCCAGAATGCTTGGTGAGGTCGATCCTGCGGTTGCAGAGTGAATCACGAATCACTGGTGGCGTCAGGGCTGTTCCCATGCACGTCACACGAGCACAAAAGACACAAACACCGTGCCGAAGGAGAAAGGCCAGGGGCTGAAAAATGAAGTCCAGAGTGTGAACTGCGGCAGACAGAGGAATGACGAGGAGCGACATATTATATATATACATATGATATATTATAATATGTGAAAAGCCCGCGCATATCACCTTGCAAAGGCCTCCTTTGACACGGCAAATGCGGCGTCCACAACGGACTGCGGCCGGCCTGCAATGTGGAAGCTCGATCTGTGATACATCTGTACAGCGAAACATCCACCAAACAAACACATCGTGTGGTGAGAACAGCGATGCAATCAGACCAGAATGCCGGCGGGGAGGAGACAAGGAAGTGCAACTGGGTTACACTGAGGGGACGAAGCGAGCCTGACTGGCGAGAGCACAGGCAATAACATGGCAAGCAAGGGCACGCACACTGTCCACGTGGCTATACACAAGCGCAGCACCGTGCTGGCTGTGTGCGGCGTTGGCGAGGTCGCGGATAACAGTCGCATTGCGTCCCTGCAGATTAGCGCAATTGATGTTCATTCCATTCACTCAGCGCCCACACCGCACCTGTACTTCTCTTGATGCCGCAAAATCATGCCCAGTGAAAGCTTCCGGAACCACACACACACATGTGCAGTACACATCCCCTAAACTGCATTCCGTAAAAGCTCACAGCATCCTAAGCAGGACGTATCCCCAAACACAGGTCCCTCACAGTGCGCCAGTGCGTGCGTACCGGACCACGGACCCACCTCCGACACAAACAGTGCCGCCATCAAATACCGCGCAGCAGTTGCCATTTTTGATGGTATTTAAGCCAACGCAAGAGTCAGAGTGCGAGTTACTGGGCGGTACAACGTATGGGAGAGCTTCGGTCGGCCATCCGACACCCGTTGTCGATTCCTATAGCCAACCTATTCGATGGATGGAGTGGCACTATTGATCGTACACTCACTTTTAAGGAGTGATGTGAGGACAAGGTAAAACGCCGGCCCCAATGCACACTACTCCATTAATCCAGGGTAAAACAATCAGTTGCGACTGATGAGAGTGCGAATCGCTGATGATGCTATTGGGGAAAAGGTGTTGCAGTAACCAGAGCGCCCTAAATGGAACTGCTTCAACGGTGGAAGCAGACAAGGGATTGGCCGTCGTAAGTGTCTACGAACTCACTGATTACGGTGAAGCACTGCATACATGCCGACGATTACCTGCTGGTATTCACACAATTACAGGTCTGAGACTGTGACGGTAATGCAAAAGCCGAGTGTTGACGGCACGTGACATCATCATAACCGTTGTATAAACTGAGCTCAAATTCAAACAGCTGACGAAGAATAAGACTGTTTTGTTTTTGGTGAAGTCAGACCCGTCTCATTTCGTCTATATTGTACACTGTCTCGGCGTAGAAAGCCCATCGCAGCACTTCACGTCTGCACGCCTTTACGAGGTGACTTGTCTGGCCCACGTCGCCAATACTTTACAGATTTACTATGAATCGGAGGGAGATTGAGGAGCTCGCACGGACGGTGAGCATTCCAATGAGACCTCATTAATGAACGAAGTTTGCAGTGAAAAGTTTGATGGGTTGTTGAACTCTGTTGTATGCATTTTGTGTGTGGCATTTAGTGTATGTGTCTTCATATGTGTTGGTGTAAACCAGTGTATTCTACCTGCGTCACAGATGCTCGTCGAGCGGGACGATGACGACGACGAGCCAACACACGCGGGACAGTCGGCTGCTATTCCCGCCGCCGCCATCGACGACAACAAAGGTGCGGCACACGTCCACGGCACAACATACACCGATCCCACCGACGGCACTGTTTACGAGTGGGATTCGTCGCGGGCGGCGTGGTTTCCGCGGGTGGATGAGGCCGTGATTCTGCAGTACCAGCTCAACTACGGCGGCTCATACCAGGGGGGGCAGACGGATCCTCGAGAGATGCTTGAGGAGCAGGCGCGCATACAGCAGTACAACGTCTTCCGGGAGCTGCAGGAAGCGAAGCGAAAGCGCGACGCCGGCAGCAGCGGGGAGGAGGACGAGGAGGAGGATATGGATGGGTTGCTGGGTGCGGCGGGCGAGGGGGGCGAGGGGGCGGGTGGTCACGTGCGCGCGAAGAAGGCTCCTGCTGGAGACGGGAAGGGCGGAAAGGGAAAGAAGGACCCCGCGCGCACCCCTGGAGGTTGGTACGAAATCCCAGCGGAAAAGAACTCAAACGTGTACGTGTCTGGACTCCCTGAGGACATTACGATAGAGGAGTTTGTGGAGCACATGAGCAAGTGTGGGCTACCGCGGCCCGACGACAATGGGCAACCGTCGGCGAAGATTTATCGAGATGCCGCAACGGGACAGCCGAAGGGGGACGGCCTTTTCACATACATCAAGGCGGAAGCGGTGCCCAATGCGCTGCTGATCCTGGATGGCAGCAGGATTCGCGGTCACGTGCTGTCTGTTCAGCGCGCCAAATTCGAGATGCGGTCTGATGTTCAAGTGAAGCGGCGTCCCAAGAAGAAGAAGGCGAAGGAGGGCAAGGGCAACGACCGATTGCTTGCGTGGGACAACAAGCTCACCCCGGATGAGCGCCGCACACGGAAGGCCGCTTGCATTGTCATTCTAAAGCACATGTTTGCACCTAGCGAGTTTGATGAGGAGCCGTCGCTTCTGGGCGAGATTTCGCAAGATGTTCGGTGCGTTGTTGCCTTGCAAATGTGTCTGAATATGTCTGTGCGTACACAAGTTACAATCATACCTATGTTGATGGGGCCATTGGATTGGTTTTATTTGATGATGGTTTCATTATGTGCAAACTGACGACTGTCTTCATCACCTGCACAACACGGACACACACCCACACACCCACGCACACGCATCCCCCCCCCCCCCCCCCACACACACACACGTACATGCACAACAGGGACGAATGCAGTGCCTTTGGTGAAATTGCAAAGGTTGTTGTTTACGACCGACATCCCGAAGGTGTGATATCGATCAAGTTCAAAGAGGCTTCGTCATCTGACAAGTGCATACAAAAGATGAACGGCCGCTTCTTTGCCGGTCGGCGGGTGGAGGCTGCACTGTGGGATGGCAAGGCGAGCTATATTGTGGAGGAGACGGAGGAGCAGCGAGCAGAGCGCATGGCGCGATGGGACAAGTGGATTGAGGACAAGGCGGCGGCTGAGGCGGCGGCGGCGGCGGCACAAAGCACCCGATGAGGGACTCGACTGGAGACGCACACGCACTGCAGCTGCCCGCCACTATCTGCCATACACTGTGACAAGATGCGCTGCAGTTAGTGCAGCGTGGCACTTTGTGCGGATGAGACTTGAGTAAAGTATCATCAGTCGGATGTGCGTGTCTCATCATCCGGGTGGCATCACGTGACTCGGTCTATTCCTAATTTGCTTTGACAAGCCGGGCACGTGCAATAATAGCCTGAAAGTGTGTCTGACATTGCCAACACCAGTGCGAGAGAGAGAGCGAGTCGCAAAAGCATGGAACAATGAAAGGAAGCAATGAAAAACTCAGTTTAAGTTCGTACTGTACGTATTCTTCCCCTGGCGCAGGTGTCCTCAGCACAAAGTTGTCTGCGGACTGTAATCACCTGCGCATAGCATACAGTCCCTGGTATTGGTGCCCGCCTTTCTGCATCGTGGCTGGGTCGGTAGCCATGTCACAGCAGGTGTGTGAGTGTGCGTGTACATATGTGTGTGAGAGTGTGTGTGTGTGTGCTGCGTATGCATCGCACAAACGAAAATCAATGCACTGTATGAATAAGTTTGCACAGCTCACAAAAGTGGTTGAATGCTGCAACATGACGAATGACATGCATCCGCAGCCGGAGCGCCGCCCGTCCGTGGGCTCCGCTGCACCGGGACCAACGAATCCACTTGTGCAGGCCCACGAGCGCGGGTCGATTGCAAGCCTCTTTGGTGTCGCTAAATCCGCAATGACGTTTAAGTCAGCGACTGCAACACAGCGCACGCCGGTGCCGTCGACGCCCGTGCGTGGCGGCACCGGTGACCCTGGTGGCGCGGCGGCTCCAGTGACCCCGGTGCCGCAAAGCGCCGGTCGGCCAAGCACAACGCCGTCTGCCGCGGCGACGCCTGCAACTGCCGCGGTTGCTACGGGTGCCGGGACTCCCGCGGTGAATGTGGATGAGGTGGAGACACTCCTCGCCGTTCCTCACGGGGAACTGCGGCGCCGAACAACGCCGGGACTGTCCGCGAACACCGCCGAATCACCCCGGCTGTCACCCGCAGGGCAGCGATTCAAGGCGGCGGCGCAGGCTGTGACGGCGGTGCACCGTCTGTCGTTCATGGCGACTCTGCGTCGGCTGTGGATGCTCGCCCTGAAGCGCACGCTGATGGTCGAGGACTTTGACGTTGCGATGGTATTCCGCGGTGAAGCGAAGGACGCCTCCATGCGCGAGTACGCGCGCCGTCGCCTGGTGGATGTGGGGCTGTCGGTGGATGTGTCGAATTCCAAGGACGGGTCTGAGGTCTTTTTCAAGCTGCGAGCTGCGTACGGGGTGTTGATCACAACGGCAGAGTCGATGCAGCTGAAGAAGGTACGTGCATGTATTGCGTGTGTACTGTGTGTATATATATACATATATATACATATATGTGCGTGTGTGTGTGTGCATGTGTGCGTGCGTGCAGTGCGTACATGCATAACACAGGCTTCTGTGATTGCTCTATTGTGGATATGCTCCAGGCCATCGTGTCGGATGCCTTCCGAGTGGCTCCCCTGGGGTCCGTTCCAATCACTCAGTTCCGTGGATATGAAAAACCGGAGACCTTCTTCAACTCGCTCGACCGGCAGCGGATAGTGATGCACCTGGTCGAGTCGATTGAGGGGCGAAAGGGCGACACATTTGTGTGCAATGGCGTGGGCATCACCGCGGGAGAGTCGCTCGTCGCCAAGCTGAAGACGGCCGGTGGGGTGTCTGCTGAAGCGGCCTGCGCTCGCACATTCGCAATACTGCATACCGCGCTGAGCGTTGTCTGGCTACGCGCCGCTCTTTCACACTCGCCGCTGCTGTTGTGTTGTTCTTTCACACGCGCCGCTGCTGTTGTGCAGTCCGCCGTATTCCCCCCTCCTGCGCACGACACTGACTTGAATCCTCCTGCGCAGGTGTCATTGTGCGCCTATTTGGCCTTCACGACGACCAAACCCGGGATCATCTGCTGAAGACGTGGGCGGGGAGCTTCCGCGTGCAGCCCCTGGACAAAATCAAGGACTACTTTGGGCACGAAATTGCATTTTATTTTGCGTGGTTGGGCTTCTACACGGGGTGGCTGATTGCGCCCGTGCTGATGGGCCTGTTTGTCTTTTGGGGGCAGATGGCCGGGGGCAGCGCCGACAACCCCCACGTTCTCGTGTACTCGGTCTTCATCAGCGTGTGGGCAACCATCTTCCTCGAGTACTGGAAGCGGCACTCGTCGGTGCTGTCGTTCAAGTGGGACGTCATGGACTTTGAGGAGAGTGAGATCGACCGGCCAGCGTTCAAGGGGTCCATGCGCCAGTCCCCTGTCACGGGTGAGCTCGAAAAGTACTACCCGCGAGGCCGCCGCTTTCTCAAGTACATTGGCAGCGGCACGTGCATGGCCGTAATGCTCGCCGCCGCCCTCGCCCTCATGCTCTCGAAGTTTAAGGTGGGCGGGTGTGGCGAAGGATGTTTGTGTGTCCTTGTAAGGGGGAGCGCTGGCTGTGTGCGTGAGTGCGTTGATGCGAGAGAGAGGCTGTGGGTGCGTTTGTAAATGCCTATCTACCCCAGTTGCAACGGACCGTCGCTCGTCGTTCTTTCGCGAACGTGTCGAACCACACATAATCGCATTCAGACACAGCCAGCATGCACAAGCACATATACAAGACACGCACCCCCGTTTCATATTGACATTGAATTTCTGTCCAATCCGCCAACCACCCACTTCAACGTATCTTCAACAACAATGCAGCTGCAAGAATACGTCGAGCAGCACTATGGGGGCATGCTTGCGAACGGCGTGACCATTGCGTATGCGCTGATGATACCGCACATCAACCGCCTGTGCTGCGCCGTGGCCACCCGCCTCAACGACTGGGAGAACCACCGCACCGACAGCGACCACCAGGCCGGCCTCGTTCTGAAGCGCGTCGTACTCGAGCTTCCTAACTACTATTCGTCGCTGTTTTACGCGGCTTTTGTGCTGCAGGACATGGATCTCCTCCGGTGGGTGCGCCAGTCTGACGCGTGTCCGTGTGCGCCGTGCTACGTTCGTTGTGTCTCAAAAGGCCCATACGATGGCCCAATGTGGCGTGCAGTTTCGTGTCTAATCCTCACTGTTCGATGTGAAGACGTGACCGCGACTTCGGTTTTGCTTCCATTATATGTCGCTAGTACCCTACTGACAATATCTCTTCATACACACGCGTGTACAATTCTTGCAATAGGTCTCAGCTGGCGACGCTGCTTGTGACGATGCAGATTGTGGGCAACATTAAAGAGGTAGTTATTCCGCGTCTGTGTGAAATGTACGCCATTCACAAGGCTGGCGGAGAGGGGCGCCCGATACCACAGGTATGCAGACAGATCTTCTTGACTGTTTGTATGTATGAGTGTGTGTGTGTGTGTGTGTGTGTGTGTGTGTTGTGTGTTGTGCGCATTGAGCTGTCGTCTTGAGCTGTCGTCTTGAGCTGTCGTCTTGAGCTGTCTGTCGTCAGCACAATTGTTGGGTCCTCTTGCACTCGCATTTATGGCTACGTGACAGTTGCGGTTGTTGCGTTGTTTGAAAATTTAAGAGCATTTACAGTGATATGATGCGTCGACTGACCGGGCGTCGTTGCGCCTCTGCAAAACAAACCCGCTCGTATGCATGCAGATCGAATGTGAGAACACGCTGGAAGAGTACGAATCGACGTTTGAGGACTATCTGGAAATGATTGTGCAGTTTGGCTACGTCACGCTGTTTGCGGCGGCGTTTCCCCTCGCACCGCTCTGCGCTTTCGTCAACAACGTCATTGAAATTCGGTCTGACGCATTCAAGCTTTGCGCCAATTCACAGCGGTGAGTGCGACGCATAATGCGTCGTGTACGATTAGATTTTGTTTTGCTGTGTTGTGTTGTGTTGTGTTGTGTGTTGTGTTGTGTTGTGTTTTGTCGTGTCGCCACGAACTCTAATGATGAAACAATTTCGTGCCTCCCGATAACCAGGCCGTTTGGGCGGGACGCCGGCGGGATTGGCATATGGCTGCACGTGCTGTCGTTCATGTCCAAGGCGGCCGTCATCACGAATGCGGCGGTTGTGGCCTTCACCAGCAGACAAGCCCTGTCCTCGTTTGAATTCACCCCCTTCACGCGCCTCATCATCATTGTCACCGCAGAGCACCTCGTTGTGTGGCTCAAGAACGTCTTTGAAATCGCCATTCCTGACCTCCCCGAGTGGGTGGAGAATATGATTGCCCGACGAAAGTACCTCGATCGCAAGGCTGCTGAAGAGGCCCGGCGTTCGCACGAGGACACGGAATCCCGTGCCAGCGAGCACGTGCGAGGCCTGGCACAGATGCCCACGCAGCAGGGGCAGGCGGGCGTGGGCGGAACTCCGCCGTTGGCCCGGGAGCCGTCGCATCGCGGGGACGACACGCCCACGCGCCATTTGGTGCGCTCAAACGCCAACTCGTCTGAGTCGTCGCCCCAGGCCCAGCGTAAAGCGGACTTGCTGGCAGCCCCTGCCCTCCTCGGTACGCCCGGCCACAACGGCCGCCGTCGCATGTCGAATGTTGCCGTCGCTGCGTCGTCCGCAGCAGCCGCACAGGCAGCGGCAGCAAGCAGCAGCAGCGCGTCGAGTGCATCTCCAGTCATTGTCACCTCCCCACCCGTCATCTACGAGTCTGACCTTCCCGAGTTCCTCCATGATTTCTTTCCGCACATTGCTGCAGGCATGGGGGCTGCGTTTGCCCTCGGTGCACTGGGCTTCCACTTCATGTGGCTGCCGTGGGCGTACTTTTGCATTGCCGCCATCGAGAACCGTCAGCGCAAGTGGGTCGCCCGCCGCGCAGAGCTCAACGCGTGCCGCCGGCTGCATCCGAACGTCGCCCTCCCCTCGTCGCGCCCCGCGGGGCTTCCCGACGACGCCGACACAGCGCGGTGGCTCAACGGCCTCATACGCAAGGTCTGGATCACATACGGGGGGGACGCCGCAAAAGTCATTGTGGCGACTGTTGAGCCGATGCTCGAGCAGTATCGCCCGTCGTTTGTGTCGTCGATTCGTCTGGAGCGCTTTGATCTCGGCCGCAAGCCCCCCGAGTTTAACGGGTTCCGCCTGCATCCGGGGGCGGAGGACGACGAGGCCGTGCTGGACGTGGACTTCAAGTTCGAGACTGAGCTCGAGGCAGTTCTGGGGATACACGTCGGTGTCGTCAACTGCCCGATTGCCCTCCGCGAGGTCGAGGTCAGCGGTCGGCTGCGGGTGCGCGTGAAGCTTGTGCGCGAGCCGCCGTTCATCAGCACCCTCGGCATTGCCTTTTACGAGGCGCCCAAGATCGACTTTGTCATCAAGCCCCTGAAGGCAGTGGACCTCATGGAGATGCCCGGCGTCGCGGGCTTCCTCGACCACTTTCTGAACGTCACCCTGGCAGGCATGATGGTGCTCCCCGCAGAGCTTGTCGTGCCGCTCACCAACGAGGCGCCAGAGCCAAAGCTCCTGCGGATTACACTCGTCCGCGGCACGAACCTCGCTGTGCGCGACATTGGCGGAACAAGCGACCCGTATGTGGTGATGCGCGTGGGGGACAAGAAGTTCAGGAGCGCCGTGGTCGAGCGGTCGCTGAATCCGGTGTGGAATCAGCAGTTTGAGTGCCGCGTCGACAACGCGCAAGGGGCACGGCTTGAGCTTGAGGTGTGGGATGAGGACATGGTCAAGGACGAGTCCATGGGGCGATGCACGGTGCAGCTGTCGGGGCTCCAGGAGGGCTTCCGGCGGTCGCTCTGGCTCGACCTCGAGAATGTCGAGTGTGGGCAGATCAACGTTGTGCTTGCACTCCTGCCGCTGGACGGTCAGGAGGCGATGCCGGGGACGCTCCATGCCGTTGTCCGCGAGGTGCGCGGGCTGCACGTGCCTGACCGCTGCGAGTCGGTGGTGTGCGCGGTGCGCGTCGGCAGCGGGAAGGTGTGGACGGAAGACATGCGGACCAATCCACGTGATCCCCTCGACCTTTGCTGGAACGAGCGCCTGTCACTGCCCGTTCGTTACCCGAAGCGGGAGCGCCTCGTGATTGGTGTTTGCGACGAGGACGCCCCCGGAACGCCCATTGCGACCTGCGAGGTCATCCTGGACGACCTCGTTGAGGTTGGCAGCCGGGACTACTGGGCAGCGCTGGTCCCCGCGGACGCCAAAGGAAAGGGCCCTGTGGGCGGGGAGTCGCCCATGGCACGCCTCGAGCTCTCCTTCGTGGCCGAGGAAGGCGGTGGCGGCGTTGTTCTTCAAGAGCCAGAGCGCCACGTGGTGCAGATGGTGCTGGTGGAGGCACGTGGGTTGCAGTCGCCGCGGGCCGTGTCGAAGTACGTGTCGGTGCGCCTGGGCAACGATCGGTGGACGAGCCGCCAGGCGAAGGGAACCAACTCTGCGGGGATGCCCGTGTGGAATGACACGCGGGACTTTGTGGCGGACGATCTCCTGACGCAGCGCCTTACGATGACGCTTGTTGAGGACGGGCTGCTCAAGGACAAGGACCTCGGCAAGTGCGCCGTTCCACTTGCCAGCCTGGTGAAGGGCCGCCTGAACGACCTGTGGGTGCCGCTCGACGAGCCCGGCGTGGGCGAAATACGCCTGCAGATATCGCTGCTCAAGGTGTAATGGTGTGCGCGCACACTTTGCGTTCTGTGATTTGTGTCCCTGCGCGCGCCCTTCAGTCGGCACGCACATTCGGCTTTTGTTTGTAAACTCATACATGCATTTGTATACCTCATACATGCATTGGCAACTCATTCATGCATTGTAAACTCATACATGCATTTCATGCCACCATCTGATACCTCTGACTATGGGCCTCGTGAGACCGGCGTCTCGAGTAGAATGGCGACACAGCACTTTCACAATGGCCAGTACATTAGAATATTTAATTCAGCGAGCAGAGCCACTCGCCATCACAGAGTGCATCGTCTGGTTCGCCCACTGATGCGCATAGAGTACAACATTTTCACACAATAATACGGGGATTGTTAATCGACGGCACCTGACATTCGGTTCTGTGACGCATCCACAACAGAGACGAAGCTACTGGCGCTCCCTGGAGAGGGCGTCGTCGGTGCTGCGGGACCGCTTGCTGGACGGGGCCGGCGCAGATAGTCGCCCCCGCAGTGGCGGCCAGTGCGCCTCAAACTCCATCGTCTCCGTGCCGCCCTCTCGCCCGGGACGCGCGCCATACCATGTGGCTGGTGAGAGCAGACGTTCCAGTCGGCCGACAAACCCGGGGACCGGCGCAGAGGGCGAGGCCGGCGGCGGCACGTGACTGTGGCCTGCATGCTGAGGGATCGGCTGCTGGTGCGTGTGGGCGTGCGCCAAGGAGGGCTGCGGCTGCGGGGGCTGCGGGTGGCGACCACTGCGCGGCGAAAGCGGTGCTGCAAGCAGATGGTATGCCTCAGCAAAGGCAGCCTGCACGCGCCACATCATAAACGACCCGCTGCCAACATTCGCGCCGGGGGTGCAGGGATCCTCAATCACCAGGCGGTCGGGAAGCGCATGGGGCACGACAGAGTTCGACGCAACGCTTATGCCCCACTGCGTGAAGTCAAACTGCGAGTAAAACAGCAGAAAGTCGACAAGAAGCGACCCGAGGGGAGGGTACGGTGGCCCCGGCATGGTGCGGCCCACAAAGTACACGGCCATCAGGGCCAGGCTGTACGATCCCAGCCCTCCAGTGTAGACGTCGTTCAGGCCACGCACACGGAGATAGTCCTTGAGCACGAGCAGAAGCGGTGCAAGTGCGGGGTACGCTGCCACGCGCGCACGCAAGAAATCGCGCGCCGCGAGGCCCCTGTGTACCGCAGCACCGCCCGTTTCAAACGTAATGTCAATAGGAACGCATCCGGGGAAGACTTGCGGGGGGCCGGCACCCCAAAGATGTGCTGGCGGGGCAATGCCTTCGCACCCAACCAGCTTGATCACAGGGACACGCGCTGTCTGGATGCAGCGGACGCACGCGCACCAAGGGGCGGCGTCGAGGGCGGCTGCGAGTTCCCCCATAAGCGGAATGAGGTGCGTGTACGCCACCACAGCAGGGCCGGCCGCTTGAATGGGTGGCGGCGGATCGAGCCCGCACACCACAAGATCAATGTCGCTTGATGGAAGGCACAAGCCTGTGGAGCACGACCCATACACCTCCACGCGTGCATGCGGCCACAGACCCCGCACAAGCTGCTGCACGCGCAAGATGATGTCTCGGCGAAGCAATCCATTGTCCGACGCATGCACAGAGTCCACAAAGTCGCGCATTTCCTTGCCGAGAGCATCATCGGCATACGTCCACGCGGACAGGGGTGGCGGCGGCGGAGGCGCACGAGACACAACAGGATAGCCCATCATTCCCGTGTGTAATCGCCCCGGCCGCTCTTGCAGTGCAGATGGATGTGGCGACGGCGGCGCAGAACGAGTTGACACGCGCACGCCTTCTTCGCGTGGCGGGGTGTCGTTGTCGAGGCTTCCCGCGCGGCGCTTTGCGTTGGCCTCGTGATCCTCCGTGCTATGCTGTGTTATGCCACTGGGCGGATCAACCTCGCCGAGAGAGCGGCGTCGTGTGCTTGGAGCATGGCGCACCTGAGTCGTCACCGGATGCGCGACGGGGTGTGTGTCGGTGAACAGCATCGGCCCCATCTGAACCGGCGGCGGCAGCGGCTGCGTCCACATCGGAGGAAACATGCCCAATGGCGGATGAGGGACGGCTTGCGGTGGTGCGAAAAAGAAGCCCACGGGGCCGCTGTCGGCAATCTCCGTGTCCATGCTGTGCGGCAGCGGGGGAAGCGTCACGGCGGCCGCGGGAAGTCGAGGCGATTCGACCTTTGCGTGTGCATGTTGGCGCCCGCCGTTGTTTTGAGAACGCGACGGCACAGGCTGCTGCGATGGCGACTGTACTGCCGATTGAGGCACTGCTGGCGCTCTCGCTGCCAATTGTGGTGCGGACAATTCGTCCTTACCCACAGCTGGTGCAACGGCGGCGCTTTTCTGCGGTGACATGATTTCACCGGTTGCGAGGCACTCGTCGTTCGCATCCGCAGGCGGCTGCGCTTGCGGCACTCCGGATGTCGGCAACGGAGAAGCATCGCCATCTTCGGGTCGGCGTGTACCGGGCTTCCCAGTAAGCCACGGGTTTGTGGTCGGAGCCACGCTCGCCGCAGCCGCTTTCCCCTGCTGCGCTGCCGGTGGTGACGCTATTGCCAGTGTCTGTGTCTTGGGTCCAGGCGGAGTACTTGCGGGTGACGGCAACGCCCTTTGCATCGCCACAGCAGCAGCACCCCGTCCAGACACCCCCCACTTGCTGTTACTGTTACTGTTGCTGTTGTTGTTGGCAGCCGAAGCGGTCGGCGCCAACGGTGGGCGCTGCACTGAGGCCACCACAACGCCGTTCAGAGTGGCAGCGGTGGGATTACGGGTTGGCGCACTGTTACGCCGCTCAATGGGCACCACCCGTTCTGCCGGTGTGCCCCCGGTAGACGCAGACTTCACGGGAGGAGCAGTGCTGCTGCCCGTCTGCGAGTGCGAGCGTCGCAATTCACCCGTGCGCTGTTGCTGCTGATGGTCGACAAGGGGACTGTTGCGGCCCGAGCAAGTGCTCAAGCCGGCACGGGTGCTCGCGCGCCCCCGGCCAACCACCCCACCCACGCGCCCTCCAGACGCCTTGCCCGGCGCCAGTCGACGCTCGGACGACCAGCGGGTGACCACTTCCCAGGGGGCGTCGTCTTCCTCCACCTCCTCCTCACCCTCGCTCTTGCTGGCCGATTGCTGAGCACGTGACCCGCTTCCCATCGGCGCCGATGGAGCCAAAACGTGGTCGGCCTCTTTCGACGACGGCGCTGCGTCCCGCAAGCCGCTGCCCCGGAGCGAGTTCCACGGATTAGAAGAAGTGACGTCACGCCTTGCTTCCACACTGCTGAGTGGCGCTGGTGCCTGCAGGTGCACATCACCGTTGGCATCAGAGGGAGCGGCAGAGGACGGCTGCCGTGTGGATGCCCGCTGGCTCGGCCCGGCGGGGCGAGGCGGACTAGGATGTCCCCGCGTGCCCAGATCCACCATTGACTCTGCGAGTGAGTGACCTCCACCAGACCCAAGCATTCCCCGCCGTCGCTTGGTTTCGAGCGTTTTTCTCTGGAGAATCTGCATGTACACACTAAGAAGGATGCGATTCATGGCATCACGTGCCTCCTGCAGTGATTCGCCGCCACCGACAACTGAGCCCGGCTGCGCGCCAGCGACGACAGCAGTTATTGCCAGCTCGGATGCACTCTCTCCCGCCTCGGCAGACGAACAGCCCTCGTATGCCGACACAAACGCACCAGTATCGGAAGCCACACCAAAGGTAAGCTGGGTGGCGCCACCCGCATGTGCAGCGGGAGCGGATGTGCCAAGTTGGGCCGCCTGTTGTGCAGAAAGGGGAGGCGTCGCCGACTGTGCAGCAGGTGGCGCAAATGGCGATGCTGAGGACTTTGTCGGGCTATGATGTCGGTCGCTCTGCTGGCGCCCGTCCTTCGGCAGATCGCGCAGCCGTCCCTCGTGCGACGCATCAGTAGCGGCCCCCTCCGTGCCCTCACTATTGAGTCGCCGCCGTCGCGCCTTCCCGCGAGAGCCCTCAGCCTTGTTGCCATCAATCCCCTCTTCATCCACGCACGCAAGAGAGGCCGGCGCGCCCCCATCGCTGTTACGCCGCGATTTTGCATCGAGAGCATCATGCGGCGTGGATGCGCCGCCGTCCAATTGCGAGGAAAGGGGCAGGGAGGGAACGGCGCCGGGGCTTCCATGGCCCGCTCCATGGACGCTCGTCAGCGAGGGCGAACTGCTTGTGCGGTTGACTGACGACGACGCATCGCCAGTCGGCCGCCCCTTCTTCTTTTTCCGACGCGCCCTCTGAGTGCGGCCGGGGTCGTCCCCCTTTTCTCCCACGCCGCCAGAGCCCGAAGCGCTGGCAATGAGCTCCAGGGCCATGCGGTCGCTGCATGCGCACTGCAGACGGTGGCACACCTTGCGCAGCAGGCGATCCACGGGCGTACCCGCACGCGCAATGGGCGACAGGTACACAAATTCGACAAAGGCGTCGCTGCTGAAGAGCACCTCGCCCTTGAACGAAATGAGCGTCTCGTGGCCCTTGACGCCCATCGACATGTCAAGCCACGAACCCAGAAGGCCGGGCGTGTCCGTGAAGTCCTCCCGGAGGATCTCGCCGACGAGATCCCCAATGCGCTCCTCCACGAGCCGCTTGCGCTCGGGCAGCGACAGTTCGCGCCAAAACGCACGCAGGCCGGTGCGCAGGGGATCCAAGGCAGACCGGAGCGACGACGAGCCGGCGCCGTCCCTTCGCCGCGCGCCCAGAGATCGCTTTTCGCCGACTCCACGGGGGTCGAGGTTGTGCGCTTCAAAGTAGAATGCCCACAGAGCTCGCTCAAGGCGCGAGGCTGCGAACGCGGCGAGTGAGTGGAAGCCCATGTCCCTGAACCACGCCGGGTCATCCCACCGCCACTCGCGCTGCGAATCGTCCCAACGCACACAGCATGTCTCACGCAGAAAACCACCGCGTGACACAACTTCCATAGTCCGCACAAAATCGCGGGCGCGCGCTGGCGTCGACAGCCACTCTGGCGACACGGTCAACGTGTCCAGATAGCGCTCGGTGTCGCATAGCCGCAGCCCCTGCTCGAGACGGAGGTCCGCTTCCCGCGCCTCCTCCGTCGGGTGGATCAGCAGTGCGTTTGTGCGGCGGTAACACACATTGCCAGACAGACGTCTCAACGCACCCACACCCGCAGACCCGCCATCCTTGGTCATCGAGCCAGAAGTCACTCCCGGAGCTCCTGATGATCTTCGCCTGCTTCGCTTGATTCCCCCGGCGGCACCAAATGAATTGCCAAAGGGCTGTCTGTCGGAGCCAATGTCGTCGTCAGCGTAAAAGAAGCAGTCTCCGCTGTGGGACTTCACGGCATGCATTTCCCGCAAGGCGCCCACAGCCCCATGGTCGTGCACGGTCACTGCAGCCGCGCGGTCTGCCGGTGACAGGCCCATGAACCAGCCGCGCACGCGGGTGCGCTGGTGGTCCGCCTCCATAGGGACGTCACGTGGGACACTCACGGAGCGAGCGCCGCGCAGTCCCCGCAGCAAAGGGCCATTCACGCCACCCACGCTGCAGTCACCGCAACTGCAACTGCAGAGGACTCGAGTTGTTACGGATTAGTGTACAATGCACCAAAGGAGGACGACGGCGGGGGGGGGGGGGCTTCACGCATGTGCGACGGCACAGTCCCAACCGAGTGGAATCAAAATGAACACTCCAGACAGCTCGCTCACCGGGAGCAGGAAATTAACACCAAGAGTGAGAAATTGGTCGAACGAGGCAGTATGATCTGGTGTGATCACCACTGAATAGCTGACAGCGATGCGAAAGGTCACCGTGAGCGTTATGTACAATGTAGGTGTGCGTGTGCCTTTATGCTTGCTGTACATGCACTCAAAGGAGAGCGACAGAGCACCCGACTGACTCTGTCGGGCGTGGCGCAATGTGCTGTTGCGTGGATGCAGTGAAGCCGTCTCCGTGCATGCACATGCAAGGATAAGTGTGCACGATTTCGCGTACACCGCGGGCTCATCCGGGGTGCGGTGGCCACTCCACTCGACGCCACGTGACCAAATTGCGCTGCATCCACAGTCCCCTTCTGCTGACCGATGATTAGATCTCTCGCTTGTGGCTGTGAACATTAATGGGTGCGTTACGGTAGATTGGGGATTGCAGACCGTGTTACGGAAGTGAGAAAAGAGGGATAAAGAGAAGGAAAAACAGTGCGTCTTCAAATCAATAGTTCTTAGGCAGCCCTCGAATCAGCCCGTGTTGATCAGTAGCCCCTTGGTCCCATGGTCGAGCCAGTAACTAAAACTTCAAATCAGGCAGATCAACCGATACCGTAGCCGAAGTACCGTAACGGTGACTCGGCGATTTGAAATTGTCTTCCTTTTAGGATCAGATTCGAACTCGAAATCCAGTTCATCAAATTTACACTAATTTACACTTCCGGGAGCTCGGCTGAATGGTCAGCCGCCGCCAGCCGAGTTACTGCCAGTACAAAGTACAGAGAACTAGTAAGCAATCCGGCACAGTACCCTTGGTAATAAATTTACTCGGTGAATGTAATGCTACAGACTGCTGGGAGCGTTGTCAGTTTTCATGATTATGTGGTTGCGATGCTTGTAGATTGCTAATCAATCGTTCACAATTTATTAATAAAGTGCCGATCACGCCCGACGGCTGACTTGCCACACTCGATGAGCTGCAGTTCCATCCTCGTTCCGTGTGACTTCAATATTCAGGCAGACGTGGGCCAGCCAGCTGCTAGAGTCAGTTTGAGCCATTGCTGGAGGGACATTCCCAACCTTTCAATGCATGTAATGAGCACTGCATTTACAATGTTTGAGGCGATGGCACTCAATTCACCGGCCGTTGCCGGCTTTCTCCTCCTCTGTCGCCGGCAGTGACGGTCACTTACAGCACTACTGGATTCGTCACTGTCAGTGTTGCGGCTGTCCTGCCAGTTGCCGCAGCCTGCATGCCTGCCCTGCCATCATAACCAATTTCAGTCAGTCAATGAAAAACCAATGCAATGCTCAGGCCAACAATAAGTCCGGCACACACAG
>CALSCR010003897.1:0-17548 GCA_943704495.1 Pigoraptor chileana | reverse complement strand
CACACACACACACACACACACACACACACACACACACACACACATACACACACACACACACACACACACACACAAGTTGCAGTATGTCTACTTCCAGCACCAGCCCGGCATGCCGTGCCATGGGGCTGATTTCGAGCCAGCGCAAACTAAAGCACTCAGTAATAATGCATTCTAACTTCTGTGGCTCTTTCTTCTCGTCTGCAGGTGATCTCACTGTTTGAGACTGCGTTGGGAGCCAAGCACACGCACGATCTCGATGGCAGCTACACTCGGCACGAAGTGGAGCTGGCATTTCGCAATCATGGTAACTTTTGCTTATAATTTCAGCCTTGTTCACATTGACCCACCGCATCACAGTACCGCGGCACATACCGTGGCAGTGTGCCGCGCGTGTGTGTGTGTGCGTGTGTGTGTGCACTTCATCGCCCTCTCCATGTTCACACGCGTGATTGATAGAGTGAAAATGTCACGAGAGTACAGACGCTCAGATGCACTGCACTCAATAATTGCCTGAGAGCATTTTGCGCATTGAGAGCATTTTCAGAGCCGGTTCAGCCGTGTTGGATGCCTTCCACTTGTCTCGCACTCCATCACGTGCAGTCCACGCCCATGGTATAACGCCCAAGACACTCACTTCAATCCTGCATCTTTTCATCCACGAAGGCCACCTCGCCGAGCTCCTTGAACTGGACGAAACGCCGATCGGCGCGCACTATCTAATGTCGCACTTTGACATACCCGTCCTATCAGCGGCAACGTACGCACTCGAAGTAGGGGGCGTTGTCGAGAGGCCTGCCGTGCTCTCCTATGCCGACATCCGCGCGCTGCCTTCCGTGGCGATGCCGATTACAATGGAAGGCTCTGGTGAGCGCCCAGCACACCCCGGCCGTTGTACGGTGTCATGCATGTGCCGCGCCTTGTCTTGAGTGGAAGGCGTCGTTGTCCTTGTGGTGGTGGCAGTGTGCATGTTTGCAGCGATTGAGATGCGATTCTGTTCACGAGGTTGGCTGTTGGATTCGATATGCTTGAGAAAGGAAGGTATTTGTCCTCAATCCGCTTTTTTCTCCAATTGAATTTACAGGGAATGCGCGCACTTTATTGAAACCCCGATTCAACCATCACGTGCCTTGGCAGATGCAGGCGGTGTGTGGCCACGTTATGCATCTGTGGCCGTGCCTTCTGTCGTGCGTACACATATATACATACACATTCCAGCACATCCGTTGTTTGACAAATATTGATGAGACTGTATGTCTGTGTTTGCAGTGCGGAAACTACACGTGGACAGGCACACTTTTGCGCAACATTCTGAACATGGTTGGCATTGGAGAGCGCGCAGTCGACATTGTGTTCACCGGATACGATGCTGTGAGTGGACTATTTGTGTGTGTATGCTGATGACTGCTGTGCGGCAAATATGCCACTGACGACCACAATGGTTGAACTATTTTCAAACGATTTACATGGCGCTTAGTGGCGCTTAGTGGTTTCTGTGGAGACTGTTGCACGCATATGCTCATGCCGCGGTGTGACGTGGTGTGACGTGGACTAACGCATGTGTCCTCCGCAGGGGTTTCAGGAGGGCGAGTGCCGCTCCTACCAGCGCGCCATCTCCATCGACGACCCCATAGTCGATCATGTGCTTGTTGCATACATGCACAACGGCACCGATCTGCAGCCCCAACATGGATTTCCCATCCGCGTTGTTGTTCCTGGTGCGTGTGCGTGTTTGAATAGCCTGAATGTGTTGCTGCTTTTTGTTTGTGTATCTCTCAATAATTTCACGCGATTTGTAGTTTTCCTGCGAGTGCAAGCGCGCGCATCCTGCATCATGGCCCACACACTCACACTGCTCCTGCGCCGCCTATGGCCATGTCAGGCTGGTACGGAATGGCCGGCCTCAAGTGGCTGCATCGCATCGATCTTGTCGACCATAAGTTCAAGGCAAGCGTGTATGTGGTGCCTCACACTCATTCAGAGACCCGTTGTGGCGACGATTGCTCTTCCACCATTTGCGTCATGTTGGACTGATGAATTCCTCTCTGTCTCTGTCGTGTGCGTGTGTTGGAGTTGTTGGGCCTATATGTCCATGCCCTGTTTGAGTACTGAAGGTCTCTCCGTGTGTGTGTGTACTAGGGGTATGCGATGACCAGCTACAGCTACACCAAGCAGCAGTTAGACAGTAATTTGGAATTGCCCGTGCAAGAAATCCGCCCACGCGCAATAATGATTCCCCCGGGACTGCCGCAGTTTGTGACTCGCGAGTGAGCATCAACCCTTCCATCCATGTCCACTGTGCACGTGATCCTGGGTGTCAGTGGCATCTCTTGCCACTAACACCCGCCCTAACCCGATGTGCATATGCGCGTGCCTTGCATTGTATGATTGGTTAGCGAAGCTGCTGCCAATGCACTCATGCACGTATACGACGTTCACAATGTCTTTTTTATGGCAGTCGCATTCTTCTGAGCGGCGGGGTGATGCTACACGGACGTGCGTGGGTCGGTGGTGGTCACCGGGGGCGCCATGTCACCCTGGTTGAGGTGTCGACTGATGTGGGCGTCACGTGGCGTCCGTGCGAATGGGACGGTGAGTGAGTTTGTCGGCTCCACATTGATTGACATGTGCTGCCGTCACAGTCGACCCACTCGAATCGATTGGTTCGTTCTGGCACTATTGCTGTTTGTGCCATTACGTCGTTGAAGGGCCGGCGATGTGATGCCCTGTGAGCTTGCTGACCACATGCCAAGAAAACTTACCCTCCAATCCTATTGTCCCTTATCTTTGTACACGATCCATGCTTATTTGACCTCGCACGCCCCCCACCCCAAATTTCCTGCATGACGACAACTGCGTGACCATTCCGTGACGTGACTGGTGACTGACAGGCGAGCAGCTTGGGCCGTTCAGCTGGAGAAAATGGCGGTTTCAGTGGCACGCAGATCCGGGGTCTTATGTGCTGATGTGTCGCGCAACGGACAGCGAGGGCAATGTGCAGAAACACGCGTTTGCAGCGGCCGATTGGAACTTCCGTGGAATGGCCGACGGAGGAGCACACTGTGTGTCCGTGTCGGTTGTCGACGACTTCAAACGCACCATCTGAGTGCAACAAACACATGCACACACACATGCACGCACATGCACTCTACCAACTTCCAACTTTGTGCGCACAGGCAGTCCGGGACGTGTGTGTGTTATTCACGCATCGCAGTACGGGCAGTAAACTTGCAATCAAATCGACAAGTCTGTTACATGCGTCTCCGTGCCAGAACTTAAAAATGACTATCACACGGGAAGGGACAATTTGCGACTCCTTTTTTTCTCTTTTTCTTTCTTTTTTATTATGCAATCCATGGCACGACTCCCTTCGCGCGAATTACCGCAATCAGGTTCGGCGGGTATGATCTCAGCCCAAACAGGCAGACAAGAGCACGTGAGTAGAGGGCCCGCGATGCCTCCCTCTTCCCTCACGGCTCGTTCTCAAGCAGGGATTCTCCAGGTCATGCATGCATGCATGTAGCACACATACGCACGCGCACACGCAACGCAGGTACTGCATACCACAAATCAGAAGAGAGGCAAGGCACAATCCTCCAATCTCACGTACCAGACACAGATGTTACGTGCATGCACACGCACACATACACACGCACACGCACACAAAGCCAAAAGACGCCCCACAAGGTCTGCGCGTTCCTATCGGACACCCCGGTCTACGCCATGCTCGGCTTTTGCTTTGAGCGTTCAAGCACCTCGCCGGCCACGCGGGCCGCCTTGAGCCCAGACACCATCACGCCGCCAAACGACGCACCCATACGGGGCAGGCCGTCGGTCTCGGCAACCTCCATGCCGGTGATAACCATCCCCGGGAATATTTCGCGCGTGGCGGCAACAACCGCATCCTCGCTCTTGTTCATGTCGAGGGCGCCCATGCCCGGGACAGGCTTAACGAGCCCCAGCTGCGCAAGACGCTTGACGCCCGTCGCGCCAAAGGGGCCGTCGTGGCCGCAGCTGCTGACAACCACGCGCGCCTCAATGACCTGCGCAAACACACACACACACACACACACGCGCGCAGAAAGGCATTGCTGCAAGTATTATCCACTGTCCGCAGTTGACGCACGGGAGCGACAGCGGAACAAAAGGGGAAAACGATCACGCGAGGGCACGCACCTGCGGGTCCATGCAGCTTTGCGTGCCGTGCGCTTTGGTGACGAGGGCCCAGTTGGTGACGACACCGCACACAACGCCATCACGAATGACGAGATCTTCCACGGCAGTGGCATTGAACAGACGCACATTGCTGCGGCGCAGCAGCGCGCTGAGAATGGTCAACGTGAAGAGACCCGCGTGGCCAACAAGGACGTAGTTGCCCTTGTCTGCACATGTCAAGAGTGGCGTCAGTGAGTAAATCCAAAGTGAGTAAATTCAAACACGCCAAAGCCGTGATTGATAGAAAGATCAACAACACACGCGACTCATACCGGGTGAAAGTGCATTTTGAAGCACATACGGACGACACATATTAGTGCTCACCCTCGTAAGGAATTTCGAGCTCGTCGAGAAGGGCATCCTGCAAAATGATTCGGGAAATTGGGAACACAAAACACTCAGATGTGCCCGCATTGCAGCCCGATCTGCTTCCAACCCAGCCAATCGGTATGTCATTGGCATATCCGGGCCCACATACTCACCAACATGCACATTGCATGCACACACACAAACGTCACAACACATGCACATGTACGCAAATACACACCACATGCACACACCCACATACAACACACACCGACACCACTACCACGCACACACGCACGGAGATACTGCCACCCACCGCGGGCTTGCGGACGACCATTCCCGAGAACAGTTGGCCGCCCACCCACGCACCGCCGCCGGGTGCGACGCTCGCCTCGATGATGGAGACGCGGATGTTCGGGTTCTTGCTGAGCTCGTACGCACAGACAAGGCCCGAGGGTCCTACATGCATCAAACAGGTGTAGTCCGTCGTCCGATAAGAGAGAGGATCCCCCTCATCACAGACACAACACTGACAGAGACTTCACCAAACACGAAACTAAAATAGAGCTTTTGTCTTCCCCCCCCCCCCCCCCCCTCTATTAGTACACAGAGATGCACCCACCAGAGCCGACAACAACGACGTCCGTCTCGGCAAAGTCCATCAGATCCTGCATGTAGCGGTTTGTGATGGCACGTGAGACATCCGCCTCACGGACGGACGCGAAGCGCGCTTCGATGATGCTGTCGGCAATCATTTCTTCGGTTAGGTTGTGGAAAGTAATCCAGATACGCACAGTTGCGTAACTTAATCGGCGGAGTGCACTTGCCCTTTTAAATGGGGACGATGCAGCCATGTGCATGAAAGTCCAACAGTACCGTCAGGAATGCACGCGACGCCACTGACGACAGCCAATGCCACTCCGGGTAGGCGGGAGAGGGGGCTGGGTGGCGCCACTCGAATCTCTCGCAGAATGGTGACGCAAACCAAGCGGCAATGCATCCGTCACAGAGAGACAAACACAGTGAGTGCTGCACCGGGGACGTATACACACGCAACAGTCTCTCTCACACAATCTCTCTCGATTCACTCAGCACAGTAGTGTTGCACAGAATGCGTGTGTGCAGCAGATGTGGCCGCCCACACACAGAGTGATAAAGTGTAATATTAAGTGTAATAAAGGGCATTGCGATACTGAGTGGATACTAATTGGACATCTGAAAATAAATACGCACTCTGAGATGGAGTCACCTATTGTGCTCCACATCCCCAACACATGTGCTGTCGCACACACGCACATGCACAACCACGCACATGCACACGCACACGCACAGACACAGACACAGACGCAGACACACACACACACACGCCGCGACGCATTCACCATACGCACTTGACTCTCTCTCCTCCCCCCTGTATATATCGCCTTGCAACATAATCAAGATTAAGCGCATCAAAACTGCACAGAATCCTCTCAATCCTCTCATCCATCAAACATGTCGACCGACAAGATCTCCTTCCTGCTCAACTGGCACGCGAATCCGTACCACGCGCCTATCTTTGTGGCGCAGAAGAATGACTACTTTGCCGACGAGGGTCAGTGTCTCCAACCGACGACACAATGTGACGCTTGGTGACGCTTTGGATAGACGTTTCAAGTGACTTTGCACTTACGCAACCGTTCCTTTTCATATGCATCTGTCGTTGAGGCGCAGGCATAAAGGTCGCCATTTTGGAGCCCACGGATCCGTCGGACGTGACAGAGCTGATAGGCAGTGGCAAATGCGACATGGGGCTGAAGGCGATGGTGCACACGATTGCGGCCAAGGCGCGTGGATTCCCCGTGACATCCATTGGCACTCTTCTCGACGAGCCACCGACGGGCATTGTGTTTTTGAAGAAAAGTGGGATCAAGGTACAGAGTGTGTTAATTGCCTCGCCTGTTTGATTGCGCATGCGCTTGTGTTTTGCATTCTGTTGAAGTTGTTTTACACTTGTTCTTACCGCTCACATCCCCGTGTTGCTTCTCAGAGCTTTGACGACATCAAGGGACGCCGCGTGGGATACGTTGGCGAGTTTGGTAAGATCATCATTGACGAAATCTGCGCTCGCAAGGGTATGAGCAAGGCAGACTACACTGCCGTGCGCGTCGGAATGAATCTCACCGAGGCCATCAAGAACGGTACGATCCAGTGTTGTACTTTTTATTGTGGTGCTGTGTTGGTGTAGTCGTTTTATGTGGTGTTGATGTGCTCTGTGTGTATGTCTAAATTGTGTGGCTCTTGTTATTTTGTTTTTGTTTCACTGAGATTGCCACGTGCCTTCCCTTCCCTCCGCCAACGCAACGCAGGCGATGTCGACTGTGGCGTCGGTCTCTCCAACTACCAGCAAGTGGAGCTCGATGACATTAGCAATGGCGGCGCTGACATGCTCCGCATTGACGAACTGGCGGACCTGGGCTGCTGCTGCTTCTGCAGGTGCGTTGGGCGCGCGTGTGTGTGGGCGTGCCTTTGTGAGTGCATTGTGGGCTGTTTGTGCCTTTGTGAGTGCAGTGTGGGCTGTTTGTGTATGTATTTGCATCCCCACCCGGTTGTGCGCAACGTGCGCGTTTACACACCGCCCTGTCGTCATGTCAAATCAGCGAAATTCACACTATTAAAGCAGAACAACAATCAGCAACCTGTAATCTTATGCGCTATTGCGTCGACCGCTTTCCGTGTGTGCAGCGTCCTCTACATCGCAAACGACGATTTCCTCAAGCGCCACCCCGACCGCGTCCACGCGTTCATGCGGGCTGTCAAGCGTGGATACGAGTTTTGCTTCCAGTCGCCGACCAAGGGATTCGAGATCTTTGCTCAGGTATAGTGGGGCTATGACACTACTTTTGTACAATGTGCAACGCCGTCACTTGTACACACACTTACAAACATACAAACAAGATATGCACGGCGCCTAAGACACTGACTCTGCTTCTCCCTCAAACGCCCACCGAAAATCTAACGCGCATGCCACTCCATCGCTATTTGCATTTGCACGCCGCCCGCTGCTGCCACGCACATGTTTCGCAGGCCAAGCCGCTGATGGACACGCCGCTGTACAAGAAGATCTACGAGGCATCTGCTCCCTTCTTCCACCCGACCCTGGAAAACGTCGAGCGCGACTGGAACAAGGTGTGTGCAATGTGTGCGATGTGTGCGATGTGCCTCAATGACTCTCCTTTGTTGCACACGGCGATTGTTGTTGTGTGTTGTGTGTTTTGTGTTGTGTGTTGTGGTCGCACGAACAATGCATGCGCGATGCCTGCTGTGGAGATCCCAAGTGAGATTAACGCGCCTTTCGCGTGGCTTTTGCATCGTCCTGTGCAGGTGACGGCATACTCGCGCCGCCTCGGACTTATCAGCGAGGACTTCAAGGCAAACTATTCGAACGAGTTTGTGCGGTTTGTCGACAAGAAGGAAGACTGAGCGGATTCGCTGTGTCGCGCAACCCACGCTGTCCGTGTCGGTGTTGTGACCTGTCGTAGCTTGTGTCGGGTCACCGGCCCACCACGTGATGTCGATGTTGCTTAATGTGACTCTGTGTGTGATGTTGTCACTGTTCTGCAGTGTAGAGTGTCTGATTGTCGTCTGTGCCCGTGTCCATTCTGGTCCGCGCGCTGTGCCCCTGTGAGTGTCTGTCTGTGTGTCCGTGTGTCCGTCGTGTCTGTCTGTTTGTCACAAATTGCTTCCTCGCGTTTGCGTGCATCGTGCGTTCTGCGTTGCTGTTGCTCTTGCGTTCGTCCTTCAGTGAGTGTCTTTGCAAAAATGGGCGCTCTTTTGATGGCTCGGGGTGCTTGAACACTCAGGCAGGGGCTGGTGTCACATGAGGAACACCACTCCTCACGTGACATCCCCCGTGCCTGAGTGGAAGGGCTGAGATCATACCCGCATCACCTGAATCTGATAATGCAGACGGAGGGAAGCCAAAACATCGCGTGCCCGTGCCATTGTGTGTGCTCTTGTTGTGATTGTGCTGTGTACGTGTGTTGCTGTCGTCATGCACGATTTGGGGTTGAGCATGTGCGTCGTAGGCTTCGATGGCACGACCGACACTACTGACACACTCTCTCCCATCACTGAGAACACACTTCACACACACCTCTCTTTATTACTTTGCCTCTTTTTCGCAAATGACTGCGCTTGAGTCAGTATTTATTGTTGTTCTTTTATGTCATGGTATATGTGTCGTGTATAAATATGTGTGTGTTTGTGTATGTATATGTATGTATGTGTATGTATATGTGTGTGTGTTTGTGTATATATTGTAAATATATACGTGTATGTATGTGTATATATGTGTGTGTTTATGCATATATGTATGTGTGCGACCTCTCTTGTTATGTAGTTTGTTTTTTGTCGTGTGATGCTATTCTTTACGTGTGATGCTATTGTTACGTTCGATGCTATTTGTTACGTTTGATGCTATTTGTTACGTGGGACGCTGTGGGATGCTATTGTTACGTGGGACGCTGTGGGATGCTATTGTTACGTGGGATGCTATTGTTACGTGGGATGCTATTCTTACGTATGACGCTATTCTTATGTGTGATGCTATTGTTATGTGTGACGCTATTCTTATGTGTGATGCTATTGTTACGTGTGAAAGATTGTTACGTGTGATGCTATTGTTATTACTAGTCGACTCTGCATTTGTTGGTCTCCACACTGACGACGTCTTTCATTGTTTCCGTTGCCTAATGTTTTTGGTTGCGTGTTGTCGATCAATGATTACGATGCGTGTCCAGCTCTATTTGTGATCCGTTGTTTGCGTACTTTTTATTTTTCTGTTGGTTGATGGGGACTGGTCCACGTGTAGTGTCTTCTCTGTTGTTATTGCTTTGCTTCGCATTGTTATTGTGGGATTGGAACATCCGCAACATCACCAACGCCCATACACAAAAGCACCCAAACACATCAACCCACACCACCCACCCACACAAACCACTCAAACACACACAAACTCCACTCAAACACAAACAGCCCACGTTCCGAATTTCCAGGACTTCCGCAAAATGGTGGCTTTGGCTGCCAGCAAAGAATCCGAATCATTAAGTTAGTTTTGTCTGCAGGCAGAGATTAGTTTAGCTTCCTGTCACAAGAAGTGTATGCAAGCCCATGTTGAACGCTTTGAGAGTAAAAACCTTTCTTTGAACTGCGGGATGCAGAGTGTGCAGTCGGTCTGATTTGCACATCGGTCTCACAAGGGTGTAACATGCATCCGGGGCAGCACTGTTTGAGTTACAGAATTTGACATCAATTTACGGAACCCCGACTGCAAAAACTGAAGGATAAATAGTAATAGCACCATTACGCATCCTACCACAGTGAAGGAGCACAGGGTACGATACAATGCGTGCAACTTTATATTGGTTTCCTCAAGCCACAACCAACTATCGCTTTACCTGCCGCTGAAGGCGCTTCAGATATGACCATGCAAAACTAGGTTGTTTGTGCGTGTTCTCGGGCAAATGGGTCGGCGAGGCGTGAAAGATGGGGGCACCACCAAAGGGAAACAAGTGGAGCCGTTTGCACCCTGGTGGATGCGCAGCTTAGACGGTGAGTAATGCCGAGTGTGCCCGCGTTGTTCACAACTTCAAAGAATTCGCTTCTGTGACAATTGTAGAGCCCATAACCCCAGTTTTGCCCCTCTGATGGTGCGTGCATTGTGCAAGAACTTCAATTCTGTTGATGCATGATTTAGTGCATTGCGATCATATAATAAGACTATTATGTACTTTCTGTGTTAAATACTGCTATAACTTCTCGTCGCACCATAGATGCCATTGCGATGCTCCCGGGTACTCAAGTGCTCATTCTGCTGCGCGAATGGAGTGGACAGCCAACGCCAGCGCTTTTCCACAAGCATCTGGCGCTCGTAATAAGCGCCCTCGACCATCTTAATTCATCAGACACTCTCAGAAGTGCATCAGATGCGTTGGACGTATCATCCGTTTATCAAGAAGGCGATACAGATGTTGAACTGCAGCAGAGTCTCTTCCGCCTGTTTGCGACCGCATTTCTGGCGGCGCCGAGGTCGATGCGCAAGCCCATTTCGGACGCCGTTGACGCAATGTCGGCTCGCTCGCGTGACGCATGGGTGCTTCATTTTATTCCTGCTTTGTTGACCCACATCAAACCGACATCAGGCACTGGTGTGCCGGCGCTTCTTTCTGCGGAACTTATCGCCGTCACGTGCGAGCACTTTAGCACAGGCGCGCGATGTGCTCTGCTTTGCGCAGATGCATTGCTGTTCCATATTATACAAAGGCTGCGCCGTGCCTGTGGACTGCAGGGTGAACATCCGGTTGCTTCAGCACTGCCCAATGTGGAGGCGGTTGCGAATGGAGCAAGTGGATCGAGTGGATCGAGTGGATCGAGTGGATCAGACGACCCGCAGGCCTTGGGAAAGGCGCTTTATGCGGCGACACGCGTGTGCGCATCCGGGGCATCACATAGTGTATTATCTGAAGTGCTCTTGGTGGCGTCCACGGCCCTATCGCGCGACGGCCTCTCACGTGATTGTTATGTCGTGCTTGGTCCCACTGTTGTGCAGTGCCTGTGTGTGCTTGTGGGGGATGACGCCGCAATTGACGTCCTTGCGATGTCAGTAGCGGATGGTGGTCTGAATGGTGCGGACACTGCACAGGCAGCCCCGTGGTCACGTGCGCCAGAGGGAGGCGGTGATGGAGAAGCAGAGTCTCTGCCCACGTGCACTGTGACCACGGCGATGGGCCGACTAGCCCTCCTGCGGTCCGTGATATCTCAGTTTGGATCAACGAGACTTGACAGGCGACCGCCCCCCGCGCAGATGTCGCGTGGCGCGAACAATGAGGCAGCTGTGTGTCGCGGGGACAAATGGAGCAAGAGCGTGTTTGTGGATGTTGTGCTCGAAACGGTGTGCGGGCTCTGTGTCGGCGGCGGCTCGCCTCCATCGAAACTGCTCGCATTTCAGACGCTGTTTCTATGGATGTCTGCGGCAGGGCAGTTGCTCAATCGACAAAGGGGTGAGGACGACAGACAGAGACAGGCGGAGGACGCTTCTGAGAGTGTGACTGCCAATACGTTCCGCGACCGATTCACCGTCGCGGGGTGCGGCTGTCTGGACAAGATCATGGGTGTGCTGTGGTCTGCGTGGGACGATGCGGCGGGCATTGCGAGAAATGCGCACGAAGTATTCGAATTGGCGCTCTCCACGCTTGCCAGCCTCGACACGCCACGTGCCGTTCCAGTTGAAAACAGCGCCGGGGCCGGTATATGTGACACTGCCTGCGTCCAGGGAACAAGCGCTTCCAATCTGGAGAGCGGCACGGATGCCACCATGCAGCGTCTGCGGACACTGGATGATGTATGCACCGAATGGATACAACGTTTTGCAGTGCTGCCGACAGGTGTGCGGTGGAAGTACGCCCCCCTCGCAACGCTCGCGAAAACTGTTGGAGCTTCCCGCCTTCTCAGTCTGGCGCCGGACTTGCTAAATGACCTCGCCACCGCCTCAGTTGACAGAGCGTTGGCGGGCGCCGCCGCATCTCTATGTGTAGCACTCGCAGCTGGTGAATCGGAATCAGCCTCTCGTGTGGCCGACGCTGTCGTCGTACGAGTGGCACTGTGCGCAGACGAGGAGCGGAGGTGCATGGGCGAGCACTTTCTCCCCAAACTAATAGAGGCCGAGCCCGCATTCTGCATGGCAATGGCATCGACGCTGTCATCTGCAAAATCAACGCTGCTTGCTTTTATTCGCGTGTACGGTTCCGTAGCGGCAGAGAGGCACAGGAATATCGAGCCACTGCCTGCATTTATTGCGCTCATCGCGGGTGCGCGGAGAGCTGGTGTTCCCGCCGCCCAGTTGGTGGGTGCAGAGGGTGATGGCGACGCTGCTCCATTGGTTCGTGCGCTTTTCCACGCTGATCCACAGCTCCGATTTGACGCTTTTGAGCTCTATGGGGACATGACGGACATGATGCACGATGAAGACATCGAGGCGAGCGATTTGCGTGACAGAAGAATCGCCGGATTCGTTCGAAAGAATGCGGGTACTGATTCCCATGTGCTGCGACAAAGACTCTGCGCATGTGTCCAGCGTGTAGTTCAAACGGCTCAAAAGCAACACAAGAAACGAAAAGACGCTCGCTTTGAAAGCAGACTATTCCTTGTTCTTCATGCCGTTGCCGTGGATTGTCTTTACACCGATGCCCCGGGTCACGTGCGGACAGGGGGCATGTCATTGCTCTCTGCAGTTCACTCTGCGGCATATGATTCGCAAAGCCCGTCGAACTGTTCTGGGTGTGTTGCGGACAACGCACGAACGCTCGGCGTGCTCGTTGAGTGTCTTGGCGACGAGCAGGAGAGCGTTCGTGCGGCCGCGTTTGACATACTGTCCGCCGCACTCCACTCCGTGCCTCTCCTTACGAACCCTTCAATGTGTGTGGAGAGTCTTGCTGCTGCGGCACGGTGCATGGTGTCAATTCGGGCGCAAGACGCCGAGCACGGGGGACGCTTGGTGCGCCTTTTGTTCAGATCGCATGCGCTTCATAGGGGCGCCCCACTGCTCGACAGTTGCAGATCCTTCAGTGAAAAGGCAACAGTTACATTGGTGATTGCCAGTATTGAGTTTGGTGAGGTATCTGGTGTGTCTCGGGAAGAAGCGGTTCTGTCATTTGTGAGGTGGATCATGCGTCTCCTGAAGACCCAAATTATGGTCGCGAGGTCGTCCATTTTGACCGCAGCAAAGGAGTCCCCAATGTACGGCACTTTGAATGCAATGCGCACGCTTTTGTATGATGCGCTATTGGAAACTGACCTCACCTCGGCGAGAGCGCGGGATTTGTGGTCGTCGACGATCACCGAGTGTATTGCATTGGCGAGCGACGCCTTCGCTGCCATTTCGGACGTTGTCTGCAGTGATTCACCCGAGGGGTTCATTCCGGATGATGCAGAGAGTGGTGCGTCCGCCGAGAAGCCGTCTGCAGGCGCCGGAGATGCCGCTGCGCCGGTTGTGGGATCGGCCAGCCAGTTGATCGGTGTGTGCAGCTGGCAGACGGCCCGCGCGGCAGCCGAATTCCTCGTGTTTGCGGCGTGTGACGTGCCGATCAGCTGCATCGAATTCAACACGTGCGTTGCTTGTGCCAGGGGCCTCCTCCGCATGGGACTGTCCGTGAGGCACAAGGGGGCGATGGGAACTATCGGCGCTGCATTTGGGCGGCTGTGTAGCGTGTTTGTTGGCGCGAGGGGTGGATTGCTTCCCGGCCTTGCCACACTCCCTATCACGTGGATGAGTCATGCGATAGACGAAATTGAGGGACGGCTGCCTTGTGATAATGATGGTCCCAATGAAAAGCTTGTGGGCGATTCCATCACGCGGCGAAGCGGAGGGCTGCAGCAGATTGCGCTTGGTGTCCTCACGTCGGGGCTCTCTCACGACAGCGCGAGTGCGGCTGTGCGTCGCTTGCTTGCCATTGCATCTTCAAATCGGCCATCGTGCAATATCAGCGGGATTGGTGGTGTGGATGTGGAGCCTGTCTCGCTCATCGACGACCCGCCGCAGTCGCACGCGCTGAACATTCTTACGGCGTTGTACAAGGACGCCCGTCTGGTGGCCCTCATGGGTGCGTTTGTCGGGGAGGGACTCGCCGCGGCCGTCAGCTGCTTTGCGTCGGCGTCGTGGGCTGTGCGTAATTCAGCCACAATGGCGCTCAGTGCTCTTCTTGGCCGCGTGTTTGGCACCGCACGCCTTGAGCCCATGACCGACAGAGAGTTTTTTGGCCGCTTTCCGTCGCTGCATACCTATCTTCTCACCTGCCTCGTCACGTGCGCCGACCAAATCGCTGCCACCGCCAGTGGGTCCGTCCACTTGCACCCCTTTCTGCACCCTGTGCTCACTATAATATCGCGCCTGCGACCCTCCCCATTGACGTCAGATGGAGCGGACACGCTGTTGTGTTCCTTCTTGGAACCAACGCTGGCATGCGCGGCAAGCCCAATCTTCATGGCGAGGAGAACTGCAGCGGCTGCCGTTGCCGCTATTATCAACCCGGCAGGTGCGGCGCATCTCGTTGCATCCCTGATCATGCGCTTGCCAAACGCCCCGTCAGGCGGTTCGGGACGCATGACTCAGAACGAGCTGCACGGCATTCTTCTTACAATCGAATCGGTCGCCACATCACACGCAAGTGTGTGCACCCGCATATTGGATGCGAGTAGTATGGTGCAGCGCGCACACTGGATTGCCACTGCAGTGAACCGGTGTGCTGTCACTCGGGCGACTGCAATCCGCGCAATCCGCGCACTCGGCGTCGTTGTTGACGCCGACTCGCAAGGCCACAACACGGCAAGGGATATCGGGGGCTGGTGGGTTCCTCACTCAATCGCTGTTGGGCAACTCGAACACGATGACGCGGCTGGAGCTCTTACGGCGTCGCTCATTGCAGCCGAGGCTGTCGAAGTCCGTCTCGCGGCTCTCCGTCATGCTGGGCAAGTGTATGCACCTGCCGATCCGTGCACAGCGCGCCACGCCATGCCCTTTGCCGTGTGGTCTGCTCTTTGCAGGTCGGTGGATGTTGAAGACGACGTCAAATGCCTGAAGATTGTTGCGCGCACAATCGCAAGAACAGAGGGCCGCATTCCCGCCAGTGGGTCGGACCAGGGTGAGACGGGGATGAGGGAGGCTTCAGCCGTGCATGGGATCCACTCTCTTCCATTACTGGTGCGCTCTCTGCTGTCGCGTTGGCGATCGACTGGAAGCGTTCCGTGTCGCAGTTGGCTGCTTCGCGCGGTGGGCGTCGTGCTTGCAATGCTCGCCGAGGATTCCAATACCTCCCGCTCGGAAGGCGCCACAGACGAACACATTGAGGCTTGGGTTTGCGCGCTCGAGGCCTCAATCAATCCAGCCGATCAACCGGCAGAAATACGTGATGCAGCAGCACACTCACTCGTTGTGGGTTGCGAACGCATTCTCTCTTCAGGGCCGGCTACTCTGGCATTGCGTGTGTTCACAATCGCCTTTGCTTTGCTGGTGGATCCCGACGATGACGTGCGTTCCATCGCGGCAACGTTTACACGCCATCTTGGCCATGGATCCGAATGGGTGTCCTGCGACAGTTGGACTGCGATTGAGTCGCTCGTTGCTGCGTGTGCGCGTCGCGCCGTAGCTTTGAATTCCATTGTCGAGTGGGAGGAGACAGTCTTCCGATGGGCTGCCTATAGTTGCGGCCGCATGGATTCGTCCTCGCTTGTGGAATTGCATCGAACGACAGGCATACCGCCTTCCCACGCATCAAATTCTACCCCCCGCCAAGCGAGTCAACGACTGTTTCCCCGCTTGGTTGATGGTTGCCAGTGCGACTATGTGCTCGTGTGCTCGCAGATAAGAGCGGGCGTCCGATCGCAGGGCTGTGACGAGGCGAGTGCGCGTCGCATATGTGCGTTGATGGCCGTGGCGAGCAGTGCAAGTGGAGCAAGTGTGGAAGCAGAGTGAGGGGACGCCAGCGCTTGTCTGGATCCGCCAGTCTGCTGCGTCTCAGATCGTCACCAGGAGACTGTGCCTTTTGCTCTTCTCGTGGAGGGGGGTATTCACCCGGGTGGCGACATGGTCCGACATCACCCCAAAATAGAAATAATATATGCAAAACACTATATATGGAAATATGTTCCCGTAGTTGTCATGGGCAACTTGGTCCAAATTAGGAAGTGCCCTAGGAACGGTCGATCGGCGTGAACGCCAGTTGTCGGTGTTATCAGTGGTTGCGGAAACTATATGCACCCTCTCCAGTATATGCACCCTCTCTATAAGCACAAACGCAGGTCCATAAGCACCCTTGGCGCAAACTGAATCAGTGGTTCCACGCAGAAGCAGTACCCTTTCTAGCACTCAGAGTAGAGAGATATTATTTTAGTTTCATCCTCTCTCCATCTTTGTGCGTTTGTGTTTGGCCGGATGAAGATGGCGTCCTTGCGTGTGCTTCTCGCGTGTGTAGTTGTTGCCGCTTTGCAAGTCATGCCAACACACGCAAGCTTCAACTGCGGCTGCAACACGGGCGCATGCTGTAACTACCACGACAGTTGCTCCTCCTGCAGATCGGGCGACGTATGGGGCCCTTATGATGGCATCGCGTGCCCATACTCGTGAGTGTGCATACACGATTTGCAGAGCCTGACTACCCCGTGCGCGCCTAGTGGTTGAATCAATGTTCAAACAACAGCACACCCTTCCAACAAAACTGAATTGTGTTTTACTCGTTCTTTGTACAGGAGCCCATGGTCGTACAACAGTTGCTATGGAAAGAATACCTTTGGAATTGCGAGAATAATAGGCGCCGTCATTGGGGGCTTCGTTGCGATAATTTTTTTCATCGGACGTACGTACTTTCATATGTATTCAAAGTATTCAGAGTTTACTGACATATAATTTATGTGACAATTATGGATTCATCATCCCACGTGTGATGCTAAATCCACAGATCAAATCGATTTCATTCCTGTGCAGTGATAACCATCTGCTGCAGCCCAACACGCCGCACGCACTACGTGTCATACTTCACTGGAGGCAGGCGGTTTGTGCATCCTATGGTGGCGGGATCTACTGTCGTCTATCCGCAACAGCCAATGTACCCACAGCCTGTCTACACTCAGCCCACCTACGGCTACCAAACATACCCTCCGCAACAGGCCTTTGCACCGGGTACTTATCCGGCGCCAGCGGTGAGTGTGCTATGCTGCTGAGTTTAAATACGTCCGTTCATGACTGAATGTATGAGCAAAGTAAGAAACGCCCCACAAACTTGCAGAGCTCTTGTGAAACGGGCGGAGGACGATGAATGTGATATTTGCGTGTCATCGCGTGTGCGTACCTTGGACTCCACTGCTGGTAGTTGTTGCACACTTGTGCTTACATAATTTCCTTGTGATATACACGAACAACACACACCACACACACACACACACACACACACACACACACACACACACACACACACACACACACACACACACACACACACAC
>CALSCR010003895.1:0-18227 GCA_943704495.1 Pigoraptor chileana | reverse complement strand
GGTGGGTGGGTGGGTGTGATGAGAATGTATCAGATAAACGGTGCAAAACTGGTGCGATCAACTTGATCCCAATTCGGACAGTCGCATCTTCCACATTTTCTTCACCAACCGCTAAAAGACACAAAGACACAACGACCTACCTTGAAGTTGATTGTTCCTGCCATTTACCGAGAGTAGGCGCGAAAGGAAGGGCATGGGGAAACAGGGACTGCGTGAGTCTCATTTGAGCTTGAGTGCCAATAAAACGAAAAACGCCGAGGCAACAAACAAGCGCACACGCCAGTGGGGCCATCTCTGATGGCCGGAACACAAACAACACCCACCATCGTGATTCGCATCAAACACTTTGAAAACGTAATCCGCAAAGAGCGACGAGTCCCCCTGTGGGAAAAACTGCCCATATATCCTTCGAAAGCCCTCCTTATCTATCACGCCAGATGGGCACTCCTTATGAAACCCTCGGTACCTGCACAGGATGGAGGGAGACAATTGGCGTCACATAACAATATGCGCCATCGAAGTCTCTAACAATGCATTCTGCACACTGGAATGAGCACACAAGTAATAAGCGTCCTTCCAACACAGCGGCATTATTGTTGCGGTGGTAACATAGCACACTGACGCACCATTCCTGGAGTTCCTTTCGATCAACTGACCACGGAACGCGCGGAGAGAAAGTGGCGGCAAAAAAGCGTTAGAGTTACAACAGACCAGCCCGCGAGATAAGTCAACTGAGCGGTTAGAGCCCATACAATTCAAAAACAAAAGTTGCACCTCACGCATTCGTCTCCGTTCACTGTCCAAAGAGCAGACATCGACGGACGACAGGTGTGACTCACAGTAGGTCGAGTCAAGCAGATCCTCCAGCTGCTCGGGCTGCAGCTTGCTTGGTTGTGCGCCCATTCGCAACGCCACCCAACTGCGCTGTGCACGCGGATGCTTCTATGTAAATAAATGACGCAGCAAATGACGGGCGTAACAATTGAAGTGTATCGAGTGGGGCGAATGTTGAAGAAAAACAAGTAATACGTTTGATCAATAAGTTGAAACGGAATTTAAGCCGGGCCACTACACTAAAAAATGAACTCTGTGAAATAGAGAATGAACTCCGTAAAATAGATGCGGGCTGTTATATATACGGCCAAACACGCGTGCACATAACCCAGATGTTTTCACTTGTCCGGTCACCCGGCGTTGAGAATTTTGAAACCGACGGGACCGCATCCGGGGGTGTAACGGCATCCGGGGTGTAATTCAATGGCATCCGGGGTGTGATTGAAGAGAGAAAAAAATGGTGACGCCACGATTACAGCACCAAAATTTACGCCAATTTACGGCAGCATTTACACACACGATCTCCATCCAAGAAAACGATTCTAGACTCTTCGTAAGAAGTCCAAGTCTGTTCAGAAGAAGTCCAAGTCTGTTCATCAGAAGTACAAGTGGACGCATTAGAAGTCCATGTCTCTTGTCGTATGAGTGATTATTGGATCCCGCGCGGATCCACCGACGTGAGTGTGCCGATTGTCGTGTCCTCCACACCTATTGCACGGCCATGTCTGAGAAGATGGGGCAAGGGCGTGCACGTGGCAATGGCGCACCTTCGCGACCAAAGGAGACAGGAGATCGTCTTGCCGACATTATAGCATCACTCACTTCATCCGGTGAAACGACGCTGAACGCCACTGAACTGAAAGAGCTGAAGAACTTGTGTCGTGCGTCCGATGCCGAGTTACGAAAGGCGTTTTTCTTGCTAATGGCACGTATTCAAGAGCCGCACTCGCAAGTGCGATTGTCAGGAGTCCTTATAATTGGCGAGCTCTTCGTAAGGTCTCATCTTTTTCGTCAGTTGCTGGTGGATGAGTTTCAACAGTTGATACAGCTGTGTGTGGGCAGAGAGCCCGACCATCCGCTCCCCAAACCGCAACGGGCTGCAGAGATGCTCAGGGATGTCGCCGTGAGGGCCATTGCTGAATGGCACGCTAAATACGGTCAACATTATCGGAAACTGGCTATTGGATACGATTTTTTACGGGACTTTTACTGCGTTGATTTTGAAACGCTGAAGGTGCGCGATCGCATCCAGCAGCAACGAGAGGCAGAGTATGCGGCAAAACGGCTCAAAGCGATGCAACAGCGTTGGGATGCGCTGAGTTCGGAGTTAGAAGACGTCGCTTTGGAGGTTGAGAAGACACTGGCGGAGATTAATGAAGGCCTTTCGTTGCTTCTGCCGCCAACGTTCGAGGATGTGTGTGCGGAAGTCGAAAATGATGGCAACCACAATGGGTCGTCGTCGTCGCATGTCGGTGCGATTGCGAGTAACATTTCCGAAGAGTTGTCGTCCAATGGGACTGATGCGTTTGTTAGAGCACGGAGCGCTCATTGCGACGGAGCGCTTTCCGACTGCTCAGAGGATCAGGACATGCAATCAAGCGGAGATGACGAGGGCGACGGCGACGGCGACGAAGAGAGGGGAGTAAGTGTGGCGAAAGAGGAAGCGGCAAAGGCACGGAGCGGTGGTAATGATAGTGTTCATGGGGATCGTGCAGATCCTCAGCTCGATGCTGCCGCGTTTGCGCGTCGGTATGGACTTGCGACGACGGCGTATGAGCTGTCCATTGAGCTCACCGACGCCGACTTGAAGATAACGCGCGAC
Source organism: Pigoraptor chileana (assembly GCA_943704495.1). Classification (NCBI taxonomy): domain Eukaryota; class Filasterea; order Ministeriida; family Capsasporidae; genus Pigoraptor; species Pigoraptor chileana. The sequence goes on along the minus strand of CALSCR010003895.1, from coordinate 15,571 downwards.
GCCGACAACGCACCGCTCGTGGACAGCGTTATGGATGCACTTGTGCTTGTTCAATCGCGGCATCTCCCGGCTGTGCATAGGCTTGTTGATGCCGCCGCGCGCATTGATTGGGCTGACCGCGAGAGGGATATTGAGACGGCGATCAAGAACCTAATCGATATGAAAGAAAAACTCAATGCGGCCGTTGAAAAGGCCAGAGGACTCGGCCTGGAGGCAAGCCGTGATAAGGGCAAGCGTGCAGACAGTGGTCGTGCATCCGGCGGCAGGCAAAATAGTGGGGGTCGTGGCACCGACGGCATGTCACGTGCAAACGGTGACGGCGACGAGGGCGATGACGTGGGCGATGATGAGGAGGAGGACATTGTAATGACGATAGTCAAGGATAAGGATGGATACGAGAACGGAGATGGCGCACCGGATGGCAGTGACGCACCGGTCAGCAACGCGGGCGACAAAGAGGGCTATGAGGCTACTGCCCAAATGGACGACGCCGACACCGACGCCGACGCCGACCCTAACGCTGCACAGCCCACTGGATTGACGCGGGTGTCTTTGGCGCCGTCCATCTCTGAAACGCCTGTCCCTGCACGCGGGGCACTCCCTCAAAAGCGCGAGAAAGTAAAGCCAGTCATGGAGCACGATCCGACGATTGGTCGGACCACACTTACATTCAATGAGGACTGTATTGTCGTGAGGGATGTGCAGAAAACTTCTACGATAGATCCCCTCGCCGCACCGACTGACAATGAGAACGCTACGCGCGTGAATCCCTCTGATGTGGCGTGCGAAGGCAATGCGAACGCTAATCGCAACCGCGACGCCAGAAACAGCAGAGACAGTGCAGAAGGCGACGTTGTCTCAACGGGTGGTGCCGAAGATAAGAAGGAGCGGGTGCGACGCCTGATGAAAATCGCACCTGTCGTCCCATACGGCACCGATTTATCATACTGGACGGGAGACATACTACCAACCAACGCAAATGAGCTGCAATCGTTTCACCGCTTTTGGGCCTCTAAGGACATCGAGCCGCAGCCAACGTCGGCCTTTATTGACCAGGTGATGTCGCGCGTGTCGTACTATGAGCCCATGCTGGAGGCCGTAAACCACCAATGCCGCGCGCCCATTGCGGGAGGACGGCTGTGCACACGTCGCGACCGGGAGCGTTGCCCATTCCACGGCAAAATAGTCCCGCGAGATGACCAAGGTGCGCCGATTGGCGCGCGGGCAGATAAGGCCGTCGATGTGCCCAAAGGCGGTGCGGCCACAAACACCACTAAGCGCCGTCGCGAGGAGTCCGGCGGTGGTGTGGAAAGAAAGCGAGGAAAGGGAGAAACGGCAGAGGCGGTGGATGCCGGCGGCAGTGCATCCCAGTCGCAGAGTGGCCGTGGGGGACGGCGTCGCGCAAATGGTGGACTTGAAGATGTGCGACCAAAAGAGACGGTGAGAGAGCGGATAGCGCGCCGAATCCTGCACCCGGCGGCCGTGCGGCGGGTGGGCGATGCGATCGAAGCGTATGAATCGCAGAAGCACGGCGACAAGTACGGAAGCCTGTGGCAGTACTCGTAGATTACAACTGCCTCGTTTTTGTCGTTGGAGAATGGTATATATTTTAACAAAGGTGCTATCAAAGCATGTTGCACTTGCAGAGGGAAGCGTTTGGGCTGCATTGGAGTGTTATTTGTCTCTGTTTTGGATTGTCGTTTTTTACGTGTTAATCTCATTATACGGCGGACCAATTTTGTTCTTTAATGTTAAAGGACTGCACGCAACGAAAAAACGCCCGAAAGACTAGACAACGAGGAAGGAGAGAGGGGAGAGAAGGACGATAGTAAGAAGAAATAAAAGCAAGGGAATATGAGCATACCAAAATGAAAGAGCAAACACGCGCGTCACACAAACCGCGTCCTTGGTTATGTATCGCATGGGTGTGGCGCGCACGTGTGTGTGTGTGTGTGTGTGTGTGTGTGTGTGTGTGTGTGTGTGTGTGTGTGTGTGTGTGTGTGTGTGTGTGTGTTTGGAGAACTAATGCTCATCTCATCTAATCATTAGTGGTATGTCCAACTGAATAACAAAAAATAACAAAAAACATCAACAGAGAAGAAAAAATCACTCATTCACGCGTCATGCTCTCTATTCGAGGCGGCTCCGTCACCTCAAGCGCTGCTGAACTGGAATGCTCCACAAACTCGCGGATGCGGCGACTGGAGAACTCGTCGCGCGGAGTTGGGTTGAGCTTGTCCAGGGCGACGAGGTTCTGCTCGGACAGCGCCAGGCTCTGCACACCCAGCGTGACCTGGCCGTCGGCGCCACTCTTGCTGTCCAGCCGATAGAGCATCCCGCTGGGACGCCGGGTGATTGCCATCCGCAACTTTCGATACGACTCCGGAGATAGGCTACCGAGTATTGCGCGGGTGTCGTTCCACTGCGGTGCGAGGACGGCGTCTGGTTTGCCCTCCGACGCGCTTCCGTCGGCGTCGCGCCCTTCCTCTCGATACTGCGACCACTCGACAGGGGCGTCGTCTATAACGACACCATCCGACGACACGCGTATGCTGCCAATGATCTGTCCCTTGACAACGGAACCGATGTCGTCCTTTGACACCGCGGCCTTTGGCGCCTTCCCAGACAGTTTGGCGAAAAACTTTGAAAACGCGCCTTTCTTCTCCTTTACGCACTGAAACCCGAGCACCAACGCATCGGCAAAAACCTCACGCACACCTACATTTTGCACCGCCGAACACTCAAGATATTTGCACGGCGCTTTCTTCTCGCAGAGGTCATCTGCAAGCTGCTTTGCGCGGTCGAATGTCACGAAGCCATCTCGCCCGCCGTGAGTCGGGTGCGTGGATGCGACTGTGCGGAGGTCAGACTGAGTGCCAACAAGAATGATCGGGGCTGAGCTAAAGTCGCGCACATCCCTCGCCCATTTCCTACGGATGCGCTCGAATGTGTTCAAGGATGCTACAGAAAAGCACAACAAGAAAACATCGGCGCTCGAGTACGGGTCGGGTATGTGGTCCAGCGCATTGCCACTGCCCACTTCGACGCAGAAAAGCATAACATCTCCAAGCCCCTGCACGGTTACAATGCCCGAACTCAATTCGAATACTGTTGGCTCGTGTGCTTCGGGAAGCGCTCTTGATCCAAACAACAGTGACCTGATTAGGCACGTTTTGCCGCAAGTGTCCCCAAGGATGACAATACGTATGGGCCGCATCTTCCAACAATGAAGCACGACAACTGCCGAATCAACCGCCTTCAACACACGTCAGATGCGCACAGTAGCAACCAGGGCAGAATTGCGACGGCGATTCACCGCGACATGACGTCCACCGAGTGGTTTGTGAAGTTGTGCAAAGTTGGGCGTTTTGAAGTGCGCGTTGTCGAAGCGCCGATTTCAAAGAGATCGTCGATGAAAGCCACTATCACACAGCTTCTGAAAAAAAAGGATGTGCGCGCTCGGCGCGTGATGCGTCTATGCAATGAGTTTTCTCTTTTAAAGCAGGCGGAGGCGATCGCGGCGTTGGAGCTTGATTTGCACCGAGTCAACGCAAAGACACAATCAAGCAATATCACACAATCCCAATAAGGAAGCACGGACCGTATATCCTTAATGATTCCACGCAATGTCTGTGCGCCGCTGTTGATTTTCAGACAACGAGAAGAGAAGAGAGGAGGTTATTCTTTTAACGATTATGTTTTGACAACGCAGCGAATACACAATGCAATTGACGACGGGCTCGTGAGACCGCTGTCGCCGTGTCCGTTGTCAGTCGTGTCCAGTCGGCGCTCAAACAATGCCAAATTGCGGTATGGGAACTGCGGGCCAAAGGGCGTGAGCGCCTACTTATTCACCACCCTTGTTTAAGTAAACTATTGCGGCTCCCCCGGATGCAATCCACTAGACTATTTGTTTTTTCGTTGCCTTAGCTTCAAGAGAGAGGCAACAAAAAACCAAGTGCATCTTGTTCCCCTTACAACTCGGCCACATTTTAAATGAGTACACATTACACTACATATGCCAGCATTTGGATTGAGAAAAGTACATGTTCATTTTTCTTTCTGATGGAACAATACAATATGTTGTATTATTTGTTAGCAACAAAAAAAACAGGCTTATTCCAGATTGGCGGCACCATCAAGACTTAGGCATAAGCCTCCTCGCCCTGGATGGCGTTGTAGTAGAGACCACCGAGAGAGATAGCCTGTTGTAAGAAACGGAACAAGGAAGGCCCGAAGTCAGTCAATATTCGCGGAGACAAAGAAAATCATCCCTGCCAGTTGTGTCCCCATCAAATCGGCTACAAAGCACATCAAAACAACAACACGAAAAGCCGTACCATCATGAAAATGTAGATGAGGGAGCCAGCAAACTGGAGCTTGATGAAGGTGGGAATGTCATTGAAGCAAGTCGTGAGCGACTCGTCCTTGTTGCACTGCCAGAGGATCTGTCCGTTGGCGTTGATAACAGCGCCGGAAGCGACCAGAGAGAATGCGGCAAAGAAGATGGCGTATCTTCGGAGAATTGCGATGCCAAACGATCCAGCGATTGGGCGAAGCGAAAACGGTTAAGGAAAGATACAATTTAAAGAGGACACACAATGTGCGGCATAAAAAACACCAAACCACAAAAACACGAATGAATTGTGCGCCAACAAAAACACATGTTCGGATATGAGGAAGCCGACAATCTTGCTCTTGCTGAATGCCTTGAAGATGAAGAAGAGGTTGACAAGGAGACCGCCAACGGCAAGGGCCCACCAGCAGAAGTAGAACGCGCTGGTCTTGGAAGGCACGGCCAGGCTGTAATAAGCGCCCTGTGACGTCGACTGCTTGCCGAAGCCAATGACGAAGACGAGCCAGCCAGCCTGCATGATACAAATAAGAATGGTGGCGGTGTGTGTGTGTATGTGCGCGTGTGTGTGCGTGCGTGTATAAGTTAGTGTCCGCGCGATAATTGTGAACAAAAACAGATTCACAAAAGTAAGTGCGAAAGAACGGAGAACAAAGTAAAACCAAGACCGATGCAACAACAGCAACAACAACAATAACAAAAAAAAATAACCCCTCCCTGAAGGCACACTCTACCGGCAGAGAGAAAACATGCACCAATTCTACTCAGCAGTACAAAGCAGCACAAATGACCATCCAAAACAACAATAAGAAAACTCACCGCAGCGATGATGGCGGCAACGATAATTCCCTGCGAAAAAAGATAGTAAAGGACAATTTTGATTGCGATGAGTTCAAGTCTGCAATATGTCGGTCAAAGTGTTCGTCATTGTCCATCACTCACCACACTGGCCATTTTGAAAGTTCTTGTGATTTGGTCACAAAAATGATGTTTTTGAATCGGTGAAGGTTCTGCCAATCAAATCTCAAACTTATAACAACTATGTCGAGTACAAGCGGTTACAAACCAAGCCGGTGGAAAGTGGGCTTGGAATTGCGGGGGTCATGTGTCTGACGTCGCAGAGAGAACAAAATGGGAGGGCTGCAGTGTCCGTGTGAGTGCGTGTGCGAGTGTGTTGTGCCTCACTATTGCGGTGCCCGGACTCGGCAGTCTCACACACACACACACACACACACACACACTCTCAGCCGTAATGGAGAGAAAAAGTCCAAAAGAGGAAATCAGCCAAATTGCCTCCCTCCCACGCCCATTGGCCGGATTGTTTACCGAGGACTCGCAAGTTTAATTTGGGATTTTGCGGTTCCGTGGTTCAGTATTCCGATACGGCAGCCCGTCTCGCAGTAAGTTGGTGACAGCAAAAAAAGCTATCTGTGAAGGCGTAATGCAAGGACATAGTTGGCCTTCCCCACGTCGGCATAAACAAACACTAGAGGCACAGACGACCCACACTACGCAACGTCAGCAGTATTGTCAATTATTGGCTGAGTGCAAGGAGTTGCGGTCACGTTACGCCGTTTTTGGTTTGGTGGTACTTTCATTTCCGGCTCTCATACAACAAATATGCCGCGGTTTGGCTCCGGTATGCGTCTTTCCAGTTGCACAAAGTCAGCACGTGTGATCCAATCATTCAGATGCATATCAAGAGCTCCAATCATGGCCGCTGCAAGAGAGAAGGATCAGGTTCATGGCTGTTAATTTGAAATATGTGCAACAATTGCATATGTGCATGCCAGACTGTAAATACATTACAGAATGAACAATAAGACCTGCCTCCTGTCCAGGACACAGTATTGCTGGGAAGTCGACTCCTGTAGATGTGCAATCGCTGCACAAGGAACTTCAATTCGGCATACTCAGCGACGTTCTCAAAAAGATGGACAAGTTCATTCCGGATGCGGCACGACAGCCCAGGCCATGCTGCGACTCCTCCGATCAATATTATGCGGCCGCACACTTCCGAACGCACATCAATCGGGCACTGCGTAGGGTAGGAGAGATGGGATCAATTAAGAGCCTGGGATATCACGTGGCATCAGTCGCATCCATCCAACTCCAGAAGAATAGACATGCAAATTCGGGTCAGTGTCTTGCCCAGTGACTTCGCAAGAAGATTAATACAATATAGGATTCAAGTCAGAATCTTCGGCACTATGCCATGGACTCTACAAGAAGAAGACTAGAGAGACCTTCAGTACTCAAAACGCCGGCATAAGTCCATCGACTCCAACAGAAGAATAGAGAGAGACAGAGGGGGATGCATGCAAGAGATGCAAGAAAAGACCACAGACAGTCCTCTTTGGCTGAAAGGACCATCGCGGAGGAAAATCAAAACATTGCCGCCGCTCAACGGATACCTTTAATATCGAGTCTGCGATCGAACGGGCAATGCACAGGCCGTCTTCGTTGTCGCCAAACAACGCTTCCGCCGCACTTGCACGAATCGCTGCCGGAACCTTCAGCATCTTACCGTTTGGAAGTGGATAAGAGCAATCGACGACCGAGGATAGCGCGCCGCTGTCACTTGACGAGGCCACAAAGCCAGTGCGGATGAACGCATCCTCCAAAACGAACGGCGGCATTGTTCGACTGTTGGCAGGGTCGCTGGTGGGCGCATCAGCGATATTTGCGTCTAATGCCTTTCCAAACGACTCGAATACATCTCTCCCTCCAACGCCAGCAATTTCCCACGCCTGTGCAACGGGAAACCCGGCATACACAGGCACAATCGTCGTGTCTTGGAGGCCGCAGTCGACAACGACAGCTGATTCCGTGCATGCGGCAAACAAGGCTGCAACGTACGTTGGCACAAACACCACGCCGGGAACATCGTACCGCTCAAATAACACGCGGAGGAGAAGTCGTTTGAATCTGTGTGGAAAAGTGAGGTCCTCCGTGATGACAACCTTTCGCTCTCGAGGGTTCACAAGGAGTCTTTTAAAGTAGAGATCGTGAAAGAAGTCGTGTAGTGGGCCAGAAACCGCATCATCATCACTGATGCTGCTCAATGGCGACTGATTCGAGTTACTCCCAAACTCGTACACGCTCCGCAGGGAGACGACTTCCTTTGGTGTTCTGAATATGAATCGGGGCGCAGGCTCTCCGGCAAAAGCGCACTTTGTGAGCGCAGTTCCCACCTCGATAACGACGGCATTGCGTTGGTCCGCAGCAAGCGCATCCTCCAAAGAGCTCCCAACTCCAGCGGTGGAAGCCATATTTGACGACATGTTAAAGTATTGAATGAAGAATAAATCTGTTCCTGCAAACTTGATGCCGGCATTGATCCCATTCTTTCAGTACAGTTGCCTCACCTCCTGAACGGCTTTTCCGGACGTGCGATCACGTGACACAATCCGGAATAATCCCGGTTTTCATTAGTGATGTAATCGGCGGCTTAAATTGAAACAGAGTACGAAATCCCGTAACATTTGCGAACTCCATTTCCAAATGTCGGATAGGTCATGTGTTTTTGATGAACCATTTCGTTTTTGCGCATGAGAGACATCGACATGCGCATGCGATTTGCAACGCAATCAGCGAAGATGCAATATATGAAGCATCGATTTTTTTCATGCCCATGCGCACGTAACACGATATAGATATAGAAACTGTATGAAAGTTATTGGTGTCAGTGACTTTCAGTGTGATATTGTTTTGGCAGTAAGGGCTTACGTGAGGTAGGCCTAATTGTCGCCGCTGTCCATCCTGTGAAAGCTGACGTTTGGTGCTCATATATCGTGCTGTGTTTCTGACCATTAATTGGCGTGTAAGGAGGAGAACGTGAGCTGAGACATAGTCGCCCTTGTTTTTTGCCTTATATCCCTGGATAGCAGGAAAACGTGCTATTGCTCGGCATCGGCGTCGCCGGGTCGCTCTTGCAAACATGTCGTCGAAAGATAGGATCAATATTTTCCCCACTCGAATGTGAGTACAGCTTTGGGAGCTTCGAAACGTTATGCACTGTTCTCATAGATGCGAACACTCCGCTGCCTCTAGATTGCTCACTTCTGACGACATCAACCATGAATATGCAGGGCGCTCACAACCATGAAGAACCGGTTGAAAGCCGCACAGAAGGGTCACAGTCTGCTGAAGAAGAAGGCCGATGCCCTCAGCCTCCGATTCCGCGCCATTCTCGGTAAGATTGTCGAAAATAAGACTCTCATGGGCGAGGTAATGCGCGTGGCCGCCTTCTCTCTCGCGGAGGCCACGTTCTCTGCGGGCGATATCAGCCACCTTGTTATTGAGAACGCCAACAAGGCGTCAGTGCGCGTGCGAACGAAGACGGATAACGTGGCGGGTGTGAAGCTGCCTGTTTTTGAGCACTACACGGAGGGCTCTGATCCGTATGAGTTGACGGGCCTCGGGCGCGGTGGCATGCAGATTCAGCGATGCAAGGAGACATATGCAAGGGCGCTGACGCTTCTTGTGGAGTTGGCGTCGCTTCAGACGTCGTTCCTGACGCTTGATGAGGTCATCAAGGCGACCAACCGACGCGTCAATGCCATTGAGCACGTGATCATCCCGAAGGTGGAGCGGACGATTGCATACATTAACAGTGAGCTGGATGAGGGTGATCGCGAGGAGTTTTTCCGCCTGAAGAAAGTGCAGAACAAGAAGAAGAAGATGCGCGCGGCGGGAGAGGCGGAGGAGGCGGAGAAGAAGGCCGCCAGTGCCGCAAAGGAGCAAGCCCGCCAACTCGACTACACAACGGGCCTCATAGACATTGCGAACGACATCACGGCGGGAAGCGGATCGCAAACAATTTCGGCGCAGGAGGCTCAGGATCTTCTGTTTTAGGCACGCGTATTCCGAATTTTCTATGCGTATGTGTTTCTGCTTCGGCGTAATGTGGCGTGGTGCGTATATGTGGAAGGCCCTGTGGGGTCGTGGCAATGAGGCTAGTGCCGTCATTGTGTTTTGCGTGTTTCCGCGTGTCTTTTCACGATGTTTGTGTGCGTGTGTTTTGCATTTGAAGTGCCTGTCTTTGGTTCTCTGTGCATCGACCGTGCGTGCAAACAACAAAAAGTGATTCGTATGTATGGAGTGCCGACACGGTTATTTGCGATGTTCGCGGAGCTCAACATGAGAAAGTCCCACATTGCACATCTAGTTTCCGTGTGCATGAAAGGAAGGACAACATGAACCCATTTTTTGTTTCACACACAAGAAAGAGCGTGGCCGTCCAGCGGCGACACACCTTTCCACTCTTTTTTAATTTCAAGTAGAACAACAGGCACAGCGCACGTGTAACATTCAAGGCACAACCGCATTATTCGCTTTTCTTCCACCCAACAAGCGTCTGCTCGTTTGTAGTGTTGGCAAGAAGCCACACAACCTGGACCCTCGCGAGGGCGTCGGCGTAAATCGCTCGCGTCCCCTTCACAGTTTCCGTCTGCCTGAACTTGTCGAAACACTTGAGCGTCAGGATAAAGAGTCCCCCGGGGCGCAGTAGTTCAAGGGCGATGGATAGGGCATTCGAGAGATGTCTGGTTGCAACGAGACCAACAGATCCACACAATAGCAACAATGAGATGATGAAGAAATACATATCCACACGTGCGACTTCCCCTCTCCACACACACAAGAGCGAGTGATCCCCAAATGAAATCACTTCCACTTAAACACGCAAGCCGTAGTGCCACCACCACCCTCGTGCATGCATGCACGCCGCACTTGCCTTGGATCCACATTGGCATCGCACGTGACCGCATCAAACGGGGCGTATCTGCGCAGCTCAGCCTCGCAGTCCTCAACCTTCTTCCTCAGGTGCACGACATTCGAAGCGGAGAGACAGTCATCGTTAAGCTCCGCCGGGTCGACGGCAACAACAATACCTTCGGGTACGAGTGTCTTTAGAACTGACGTCCAGGATCCGGGGGCGGCGCCGACATCGAGGAACCGCCACGTGGGTGCGGGTTTAATTCCAAACACGAAAAACGTCTCGCACAGCTTGAAGCGCGCTGAGCACACGTCCGTGTCTGGACGTGCGTCCGTGTTTTGATGGTACCGCTCAGAGGCAGGCGTCAGGCCCCAGTAGTAAAGCTATGGCAGGCAGAGACGTGTGGGAATGATATGTCATATGTGATGTCGTTTTGAGTACTGTGAGGTGGTTTCTGCATATGACAATGACAACTGAAGGTGTGCGTACACCGGATGCCGTTGTTGTGAGCTCGTGGTGTCTCACTCGACTTCAGTCTCTCCATGAGCCCTACATTAAACTTTGCCCACCTTTGACCCACGCTTGTTGATGAAGACGAGGGAGAGTATGTGCGTAAATCCTGACTTTTGGAGTGCAATATTTTCCGGGATCATGTCTGCGAATACTTGTGCATTGCTTGATGGGAATGTTTGCAGTCGCAGTTTCACATCAGGTTGATCGGCCAGCACTGAATGCATCAATAATAGGGCAAGCGCATAGAAACAAATCGAGTTGAGGATTAGTGGATCAACGACAGGATTCCTTCAAGCACCGTAGTTGAACCTTCCCGACAAAGATGAAACATATGTTTGGGGACAACAGTAGGGCAAGACCTACATTCAACGACCTTAACGACAATGGCATCGCGTCTAGTGGATACCCCGCCGTCCGTCCAATACACGCGCGACACATAGCGTCCGACCAGCTCGTTTGACAACACGTTTTGGAGTGCATCTTTACTCGCCAACCCTTTAAATGCAAACACGCCGAGACCGAGCGAAACCAACTTAAAGTTCTCTCCAAGTCCGCGACACAGGGCAAATTTCTCCTTGTCGTTAAAGTATATGACGAGTCTCTTTGCCAGTTTTTCGGTGGATTGGATGAAACCCTCGATCCCTTCCATTGGAACGTATTCTGGCGGCGGTGGTCGCACACGCGCCTCTTTTGGCGGTGGCAGCACCATGGCGGCATCTTCCGACATTCAAAAGCAGACCACAAGAGGAAGCGAATGTTGTTTGGTCAAACCAAACACACATTCTACAATTCAGTGTTTGAATGCATACTAAAGAAGTAAAAACAAACTGATTGTTCAAGGCTGGTAATGGCATCCGTGATCGAAACCAGCACCCCGGCTGACACGTGCCGTCAAATTTCTGCCGGAACCACCGACTGTTTCAGTCGTCGCTTCGCTGTGTGATTTGAACGCCGCACACCTCGAGGGGTCCATTCTAGTTCATTCACTCCTCAATCTATACCATGCGTAAAAACACTGCTTCCCAATGATCACACAGGTACTGAGGTAAAACAGCGTGTCTCTTAATTTGAACATACGCAGAAAGAGTTCACATCTATCCGAGCTTGGCAATGGCGTCCTTGGCCTTGGCCTTCTCAATCTTGGCGGTGCGCGCCTGGGACTTGGGTCCGAGGAGACCGCCGCCCCACGACTTGCGGATCTCGTCCGACTTCTCGTTGAAGTTGTGGCGGACAGCCTCGGTGAGCTTGGCGAGCGATGCCTTGTCCTCGTTGCGCACAGACGTGATGGCAAGGGCAGTGGCCGTCTTCTTGTGCACGACCGTTCCGAGGCGGGCCTTGCCCTTGACAATGCAGTAGGGCACGTCCATCTTGCGGCAGAGGGCGGGCAGCCAGACGACGAGCTCAATGGGGTCAACGTCGTGGGCAATGATAACGAGCTGCGCCTTCTTCTTCTCAATGAGGGCAGTCACGTGGTTCAGACCGTACTTGGCGCCATAGGGCTTCTGGGCCTCGTTCTTGGCCTCAGTCTTGCCGTCGGCCTTGGCCTTGGCGGCAGCCGTAAGACGGGTCTTCTTCTCTGCCTTCGTCTCGGGGCGGTACTTGTTCAGCAGCTTGAAGAGCTCAGTCGCTGCATTAGAACAGAAGAACAGACGGCGCAGACATGTGGCAGGCATTACATGTAAGCAAGGATAAACAAGGCAATAAATTTGCGCATCTAATTTTATGTGGGTGCTTGTGCGTGCGTGGGCAGGTAGATGACAAAGACATTCATCAACCGTGGACACGCAAGTGCAACGTGGATCCTTCACAACCGCAGCATGACTACACAAAAAGAGGTAAAACCACCCGCATGTTCTCCACTTTGATCGTCACATGCGATTGCGAACGCATCAAATATTTTCGACAACTACTGTCTGGCCTGGCGACGGTACGTAAGGGGGCGCGCGGGTAACGCAAGTGTCATGCGGTACATGCGGCACCATAGACTCACCCGTGTTCTTGTCGAGCGTGCGGCTGAACTGGTTAAGTGCCGGGGGAACCTTCAGGCGCTTGAGGAGAACCGACTTCTGGCGCTGGAGGCGGATGTACTTGGGCCACTTGACGAACCGGCCAAGGTCCTTCTTGGGCTGAACATCGCCGCCTGAACAACACCACCAATAGACACGCGCAATCTCATTCAGTACATATACACACACCGCGTGATAGAAACAAAACTACAGGAAACTCTTCCACAGCTTCGTGGCTCTCTTTGGTGGTTTGCACTCACCGATGCCAAAGTTCTTCGGCCGCTTCTCAAAGAGAGGGTTCGTGACCTTCTTGGCGGCCTTCTTGGCAGCAACGCCAGCGGGGGCGGCCGCAACCTTCTTTCCCTTGGGAGGCTGTGAACATTCAATAAGAATAGCAACCAATCATGTCAGAAACAACCATGTAGTTCGCCATGCGAAAAGTTAAGAAAGCAAAGCACAAATTCATCAATTTCCCATTCCATTCACAAAAAGCAAAGTGATTCCACATGTCACAACGCGTTGATTGCGATGTGTGACGCAGAGCTCCGCAAGGCCAACGTGGTATTCCACAACCGCTCTATGTTAACTTTGCGGACAATCGGATTGATTTCCAATCGAGCCGATATTACGCGTTAATCGTGCAGCGACGGCCAACACAAACGCACGCCAAAGAGCCGTCCGCCAAGTCGATGGCAAAATCTCCGCGTCCCATCGCATCACGCATCCGATTGGTGTCCCATCAGCCCCACCGCCATCTTCCTCAATCCATCCCTCATCCATCCATCGTTTAACTTACCATATTGATCCGTCTTGAGCACGAAACACACCGAACGAACACGGGTGTGGAATATGAAAGAGGAAGAAGCCTAGCGGTACAAATGGATGTCTTATTCTTGTAGGATTGTTGCAAGGGAGAAGCCCAGTCATAGCGATGGATGCAACACACACACACACACACACCACCACTCTCAAAAGCGGTCATGGACTCTGATCGTCATCCGGGGCATCTGCATAATTAGTGCCTTTTGTATGGGTCGCCACGAGAGGGGATTATCCGGGATTAATCCAGTGTTTAAATTGCAGCGGCTAAATTTCGAGTGAAACATTGAGTGCATTTTTTGTCAAAACGATATTTGTATGACATAGGCGCGTTGTTTTTACTCAATGTTTCTTTTGTTCACAAATTCAAACACGCACGGGCTCTTGTGTTGCGGGTATACTTGTCTTGATCCTCTTGGGCGCACGCTCATACGCATCTGCTGGCTGGCTTTGCGAGAACTCAAACTGTGTGTGTGTGTGTGCGCGCATGAAATGAGACAGTTCAATATACGATTTCGTGATGGAATGGAACGATGTGATAAACCGCCCCACTAACCTGCTCAAATGCAGGACGCTTTCCTCTGGTGGTCGTGCTGGGGACACGTCGCGCAGTGTCGTCAGCCCCTTTGTGTGTGTCGTCGACCTGTGTATGTGTGTTTTGTTCAGCGAGGGTCGTGTGGGTGGCATTCCTGTGCGCAACTGAATGTACGGCTTTACCTTAAGCGACGGCGTTGCATCCCGAGCGATGGAAATCGGCAGTCCGGGGGCCGCGGTGGTAGCTTTCGTCCGTGCCTGGAATAAGATCATGTGGCCGTATGAGAAGGCGCCTTGGTTGTACTTGTGTTCGATCCGTGTCCCACACCCACCAGCTTCTCGTTGTCCGTGAGAAAGTAGGCGCGCAGTGCCTCCTTTGTAACTTTCGACTGGATCACGGCCTTTCTCTTTCGCTCTTTGTTGATGAAGGCTTCGTCCTCGATCCGCATCATGAGGCTCTTGGCAACTCCAGTTTCGATGCCTGTTGTGTAGTGGGTGGCACGTGTGAATCTTTGCACATTTTCACGGCAATACCAGGGATTGATTGATACTTACCGAGGCGGTGGGCAATGTCAATCACAGTGACATATGTTTCCTTATGGAGACTGCACAAGAGCCGGCGCCACAATGCAACAAGTCTACGCTCCTCCGGTGCAACATGGAATAGGACGTTCTTTCGCTTGACGCCATCGGCGCACGCTTCGCAAAAGTACTCTTGAGGAAGATCTGCGGCATCCACAAATCCTGCGCAATGCACATGCTGCCAGTCGCCGCATGCATCGCACGGAATCGATTCCATGGTCTCCTGTCGCTCATGTTGGTGCACGAGGAAGTTATGTTAGAATCGCACTTGTGGGTTATTAAGTAGTATGACATAAGACAAGAATACATCCTTACTTCGTTAACGTTGCAGACACAGCGGAGTTTTTCCGTGGGCCCTCTTTGGCTTGCGGTGCGCATTTGCGACTCGCGGGGCTGGCTCTCCGGGACTTGCTGCTCCGTCTGTCGGGACGATGATGACGTGGCTATCTTGCCTCCCCGCTTGTGGTAGGTTGCGAGAGCTGGAACTGGTTGGTCAGTACGTTTGTTCTTCACTGTTCATTCCATCAGCATGCACAAGCACAGCGTCCCACATACCTTTTGTCTTCAGTGATGTTTGCTCTGCATCTATATGGGATGCCGGGACGTCTGCGGGGTCGCACGGTTGTGCAGTTTGATTAGAGCCTGACGAATAGGGTTGTGGACTGTGTTTGCTCAGAGTTCGGACATTGCACTAGCCTTTCTTCCCAGCGGGCTTCCCTTCCTCATCCTGACGAAAGATAATGTATTGTGGGTTAATACTGTGAGAAGCGCCTTTTTTTTGTGATTACATGCAGAATACTCACGTTTTTGGGCGCGTTGTCATGAACAACCGGTTGCGGAGTGTTGGTTTCTGCCGCGTTTTCATTCTCATCGACTTCGAATTGATCACAATCTGCCTTGATCCTCAGCTTTAAAGTGCACGGCGGTTAAGGTAAGTTTTGCATTTAACCTGTGAAACGAGCAAAAGGCTGGACAGCGTAATGGATGGGTGGGATATGCATGGTAAGGTGTGGAGAGGTCGCCAGCCTTGATGTTCCTGTAGGG
>CALSCR010003893.1:0-30279 GCA_943704495.1 Pigoraptor chileana | reverse complement strand
TCTCTCTCTCTCTCTCTCTCTCTCTCTCTCTCTCTCTCTCTCTCTCTCTCTCTCTCTCTCTCTCTCTCTCTCCTTGTGGAGTCCATGGACACAGCGCCTATATCACTGACTTGAATCCTATATCTCTCCTGGAAACCGACTTAATTTTACTTACGAGAGAATTGGTTGCTTTGTGCATGTACCTAATTTTTTTCTGCACAGGTGGGCGCGGAGGACCTCGCAAACGACTCGTGGGTGAAGGTTGGCCGTTCCGATGCGTATGGCGTTTTGTCTGTGGACGGACAGTCTGTGCTCAAGACGCGTGCGGCTCGTGTGGCGCCGACAATTGACTGGGGTGAGTCCACGACGACCGTGGTAGGGGTCACCTCTGTGATCACCGTGGAGATACATAAGCGACAGCTGCTACGCGGCGACACGGTCGTTGGCTTTGTGGACATACCCGTCGCATCGCTCCCCGCGGAGGCTGTGGCGGGGCAGGAGCGCGAAGTGCGGCTGCGGCTGCGCAAGGACGACCGCAACGATGTGGTGGGCGATGTGCTGCTGCGGGTGGCACTCGCGGGCCCCGCGCAGCCATCATCCGGGGCGCCGGCGCCGGCGATGGCGTCATCGTCTGTGACTATGCGCCCTTCGACAGGCGGCGACACTAGCGCCCTGCTGGTCCCCACGATCACCACCACACATGCATCCGGAGTGGCTACGGGATCGTCGAGTCCCACTGTGCGCAGCCCTGCCAGCGCACGTGACCGTCCGCTTTCAGTGGCTTCCCCTATGTCAACCCCGTCGGCCGCTGACTCAGCCGCACTCCCCGCCGGGTGGGAGATGCGATTGGACGCACGTGGACGCTCCTACTATGTGGACCACAATTCGCGCACGACATCGTGGGAGCGCCCAACGGCCGCGTCGGTCGCGGTGGGTGTTTCGCCCGTGGCAGTGCCCGTGGCGAGTGCGGCTGGCACCTCCGTAGCCGCGCGTTCCTCTGTTGTGTCGGCGGCGCCGCCCACGGCAGACGCCGCGGGCCCGCTTCCCGCCGGCTGGGAGATGCGCTTTGACCAGCGCGGCAGGCCGTACTATGTGGACCACAACACCCGCACGACCACCTGGGCGCGCCCGACGGCCGCAACCATCAACGCCTATGCGCGGTGGCAGCAGCAGAACCAGGCGAACCAGCTTGCCGCCCGCCAGCTGCACCAGCAGCGGTCCATGTTCTCCTCCTCCGGGGCCGGGGGCGGCTCGACTGCATCCGGGGCGCCGTTGGTGACATCCGGGGTGGGACCGTCCACCGCAGCTGCCGTGGGCACAGCCGGCGCCACTCCCGCAGCCGGCGGGGTATCCGGGGCGTCGGGCAGCGACGCGACCGCAAGTGCGGACGACGGTGAACTTGGGCCGCTTCCCGCGGGATGGGAGCGGCGGAGGACCCCGCAGGGACGTGAGTACTATGTGGACCACACAACACGCCAGACGACGTGGGATGACCCCCGGAAGCGCCCAATCAATCCGGCCAGTCTGCCCCTGCCTGCCGGCTGGGAGGAGCGCATGACGGCGGACGGGCGGCAGTTTTTTGTCGACCACAACTCGCGCACAACGACTTTTGAGGACCCGCGCGTCAAGTACGTCCAGAGCCTCGCGGCATTGCCGAAATACCAACGCGATTTCCAGGTCAAAGTGACGAACTTCCGGCTGAGCATGGCCCAGCTGCAGCACCCCGGGGAGTGCAAGCTGCAAGTGTCGAGGGCGACGCTGTTTGAGGTACGGCAGGCGTGTGGCGTTTCTGTGTTCGGTTGTGGTACTACTGTGGCATGTGACATTTGACACGTGGTGGCGACTGTTTGTACCCGCGGTCGATGTGCTTCAAATCGTGATGAATTGGTGCAATTGTGTTGAGGGCTTCCGCGCGCCTTGCTCAATGCATTTTCCGTTTCGCTTCTCTCTTGCCATATGTGGAAGTACAGGACTCTGTCCAGCAGGTGATGCACACAAAGCCCGCTGATCTCCGCCGCAGGCTCATGCTCAAGTTCCGCGGTGAAGACGGTGAGAGAATCGCTCGTTTCTCTCGTGTTGCAGTCTTAGTGTGCTGTTTTTTGCACGCACATTGCTTTTTCGTTGTTGCATCCGCCCCTGTCGACGTTCCGAAAGACTTCCCCCCCCTTTGCGAATTGTTCCATTTTTGGGCACATCCTTACCGGCATTGCTCCATACTGACCACTCCATACTGACCAATTTTGCCCCTCAGGCCTCGACTATGGCGGCGTGGCGCGCGAGTGGTTCTTTCTCCTCAGTCACGAAATGTTGAATCCGATGTACTGTCTATTCCAGTACTCTGACAACACAACATACAGTGCGTATAGTGCCATCTACTTGCGCGTGTGTCTGTGCTTGTGTGTGCGGACGCTCACCATCTTGCTCTTTTGTTTTGTCTTGTTTGTGACGTAGTGTTTGTGGGGGCTTTGCTTGCCATGCCTTTGTGTGGAGTTCTCTCGTTTCAGTAATGCATTATTAGGTGTAATAACTCCTATTTGAGTCGCGTTCGCTTGCATCGTTTTTCACCGCGCACTGCCTAATCCTTCGTCTCACAATAACACACCGTTCTCCCCCCCCCCCGCACACACACATATATGCACACACACAACACAAACACTCGTCATCGCCGTCTCGATTCAAAAAAACGCAGCACTCCAAATCAACCCGGACTCTTCGATCAATCCCGAGCATCTGCTGTACTTTGAGTTTATCGGACGCGTCGTCGGCCTGGCCATCTTCCACAGCAAGGTGATCGACTGTGGGTTTACGCAAGCCTTTTACAAGCGAATGCTCGGAAAGCCAACGGTCATGGCCGACATTGAGTCTGTGGACCAAGATTACCACAAGTCTCTTGTGTGGATCCGGTGGGTTCGTGGTTGTGGGTGTCCGTGTGCGTGTTTACTAGTGTGCGAGTGTGCGTACTGCATGCGAGCGGTTGTGTGCTGGTGTGCGGGTCGTGGTTGTTTGTTGTGGATTTGTGTGCCCATGTATTTGTGCAATGCCACACTAAATGTGGGGTGAAACGTGCACATGCGTGTTTGTTTGTTTGTTTGTTTGTTTGTTTGTTTGTTTCTTTGTTGCTGTGCACTGTGGCACATCCTGCTGACAAACGCGACCGACCGACAACTGCATCTGCATCTGCAGGGACAACGACATTTCCGAGTGCGGTCTGGGTCTCACCTTCTCCATCGACTACGACTCGTTTGGAGAGGTCAAATCGCACGAGTTGAAGCCGAATGGCAGTGACATCGCAGTGACGGAGGAGAACAAGAAGGAGTACCTCGAGTGAGTTGCATCGCATCACCCGTGTGTGTGTGTCCATCGTGTGTTTGTGCTTGTTGTAATTGTGAGACCTATGTCTATCTACCTGTGTTGTGACTCTGATCAGATGCCATGACGGCCCACACGGTTCATACACGTGCGCACTCTCTCATCCTCTCTCCTGACATATGTGTGGACTTGGCACTGGCTCTGTTGCAGCCTTGTGACCGAGTGGCGGTTGACTCGCGGGATCCGGGAGCAGACGGAGGCCTTTTTCAAGGGCGTAAGTGACATTGTGCCACTGCAGAAACTGCGGATATTCGACGAGAAAGAGCTTGAGGTTAGTGCGGGGAGCGTCCCCTGGCTTCGCTCTCATTGCATCCTTGTGAAGTCAAATGGGCAAGCTGATTTTTTAAATTCATTTTGTGCAAAAAGCGAATCTTATTTTGTGGAATACGCCGATCGCCCTCGGCTTGTGAGTGTGCGTGTGCGTGTGCGTGACGCTCATATTATACTCCTCGGTTTTGGTCACGCAGCTGCTCATCTGTGGCCTCAACGAGATTGACGTGGAGGACTGGTGTGTCAACACAATCTATCGCACGTACAATCCCACGTCGCCGCAGGTCAAGTGGTTCTGGAAGGTGTGTGCGTTGATTGCATGCCGCAAGACGAAAGAGGGCAATAGGAGGAATGAAACATTATTTAATTTATTAGCAATCGTTTGTTCTCAAGAAGGTCGATGCTGTCTTGATGCAGTGACTTTTTGCTCAGCTCGACACACACACACACACACACACACACACACACACACACACACACACACACACACACACACACACACACACACACACACACACACACACACACACACACACACACACTGACTCTGCGGGCGGGTGCTCTGTGCCCTCATTGCATTGTTGCAGGCGTTGCAGGCATTCTCCAACGAAAAGCGCGCGCGTGTGCTGCAGTTTGTCACGGGCACATCGCGCGTTCCTGTCGGTGGCTTCAAGGATCTCCACGGTGGGAATTGTATGCCATTCATGCACTTGATATGCGCCATTGGATGTTGCGTGTGCGTTTTGTGCTGTCAGGCAGTAGAGGTGATTCGGCGCTGACGGGCGGCTGCATCCACACACTCGCCGTGAATGTGCAGGAAGCAATGGACCGCAGCGGTTCTGCATCGAGAAGCTCGGGGACGAGAACTGGCTCCCGCGCAGCCACACGTGCTTCAACCGCCTGGACCTCCCGCCGTACAAGAGCTACGAGCAGCTGGTGGAGAAGCTCACCCTCGCCATTGAAGAGACGCAGGGATTCGCATCCGAGTGATGGAGAGAGGCTGTGTGCTCCGTCATGCACTACCCTCTCTGTCTACCATGTTCTCCAATTTTATTTGCGACTTGCGAACCAGCCAAGCATATTTGTCTGTTTTTGTTATTGCTTCACTTCGTGCGTCTTTCGCGTCTGTTTTGCGTAATCATTGACGCGTTGTTAATAATGAACATTAATGAAGTGGGTTTGCTGTCCTTTTGTGGATCCATGAGTTCTACCGGCGAAGTTTCCGGTAGTGACACCACACTTTTCAAGCCTCTCCCCCCCTCCCCCTCCTTACCTGTATGACGTGCATCACGTGATTGATTTTCAGACCGTCGAAATCGATGGTCGGAAAATCTTTGGTAATAGTTTTAAGCTTAGAGACTGTCATGAGTACAGACATACCGAAGTATCAGAATGATGGATGGAGTTGGCCAGCCACTGCAAAGCATGCCGGCAGATAACTTACGTTAGTTGAAACAGCACCAATCAGCTCGGCCATTCAGACAGCGTGGTATCGCGAACACGGCCTATCGGCAGCAGTACTGCCACTTGTAGTATGTGATCTTCGCTCAAAACTAAATACCGGCGGTGCAGAATAGACTGTGCCGTGAGCACATACCGCGCGGGCCACGGGTGGCGTGCAACATCAGTTCAGCGGCACTGTCACTGAATATTTTGAATGCCGGCCGGGCAGTCCCAGCGCCGGGCCCGATTCGGTCCATCGGCAGTGAATCAGATGCCAACACAGACTATCATGGGGCCACCGGCAGTCTCCGGCGGTGTTTCTCTGGATCGCGCGGTTACTGGCAGTGACGGTGGTCTATCATCTGAATCGGCTCTTGAACAGGCGGCCGGTCATCATTCAGACTCACCGGCTAATTTACTGTGCCGAACTAAGGTCACTACAGGTGGAAGGGCATTCTGCTGTCAGTACATCCGGCAGATATCATTGCAGTCGCAGTCAGTGCTGCGACGGGTGCCCGCAATGGTCTTTCTATACATAAAAATCAATGCAACACTCAATCAGTTATGTTGCCTTAACCGCGTAACCGCACGGCGCTGTGCGACACAGCTTACTTTTTAATGAGCACACCAAACTGACGATCCACAGTATTGCAGAGCACACTTCATATCTGAATTAAAGAAACCGACGCCGCGGCAGCATTCCGGACGGGTACGACGTTAAGATCGTCGGTATTAAGCTAGGTTTTTGTCGGCGCGCGACCTTAACGTGCTCATCGGCCGCCGTTTAGTAATCACGCGTGGAGAGGGTTCAGGGTCACGCTCCCCCCGTCGCGACTCTTTCCGCCCGATCGAGTGCGGTGCCAGTAAAACACACCACCCGCAATCAATGCGAGCCCCGCAATGCCACCAATGACACCACCAACAATTGCTCCGACATTCGTTGAGCTAGAGCTGGCACTCTCAGTGCCATATTGAGCAGACACATCGCAACGGCTTCCTACGTATCCACTCTTGCACGGACAGCCACTGGCGCCGGTGCATGCGCCCGCCGAGTTGATGCAGTCAGTTGCGCACTGCAAGCGACAGTCTTCGCCATATGCGCCGTTAGTGCAGGGTTTGTCGCACAGGTCACCGGTCCATCCTGCATCGCAGAAACAACCGCCAATTACATTGCAAGTTGGGCTCACGCAGTGCCAAGTCGAGTCGCAGCCCAGAGTGGTTCGCGCTCCCTTCAACCCCTTCAACGTAGCGCTGCAAACCAAGTAGAATACCGGCGCCATCGGGGCCCGATTTAATAAGCAGTGAGGAATGTGTTAGTCAAGAGTCCACATCGACAGAGGACTGGACAGGTCTGACTGCCAGTGAACAATCAAGTTAGTCGAAAGTGGTGAATAGGATACGCCCGTCAGTCTCGACTGCCAGTGTCTCATAATGCAATGTTAGTAACTTGACTGGCCCGGCGCCATACGAATGCATCTGATTAATACTAAATGATTGTTTCATCTTGACTGGGCCAGGCCTCAGTCAGTACGTCAGCATAGCATGACTAGGTGAACGGCCAAATAGCCTCTATACTAACGGGCGTACTCGGCTGCCATCAGATGACATATGATCAAGTTGCCGTGACGGAGTCACGGAGCACTGATCAATTGCATGTCACTGTCATACAGCCATTAATACCGATTAATAAATAAAGGTGCTGTACTTACAGGCCCGTGGAGTTGAGGCGAGGATTCTTGTCGAATATTCCGGATGGCAGGTACTGCCCCACGTCGCCATAGAAAAAGTCACTTTCATTGAATATAATCGGCAGGCCATGACAGAGTGACGAGTACTGCTCAGGTTAGCCGGGTCAGACATTACTGTTTCACTATATAGTATTCAGTCATAAATAGTGACAGTACTAATTAAATGAACGTCCCTGTCATGACTATGACTACTATGCATCCTGATTGGAGGCATAATGTACTGGCACCGACGACGGTCACGAAAGATCTGACAATTAAAATAATCATTGAATCATGAATAAACAATTAACTTACATTTTTTCGAGTTTAGGAAGAAGATCAAATGCACCGGGCTCAAGCGACAGACTGCAATAGCTCAGGTCCCTAGGTTGTACAATAAAAATGCATTAAATAAATACAGTCAGCATTTTCACATTACTGTACAGACTGTTATGTCAACCGACGGCACAATAGTAAGATGTACTGTCATCTCAGTGCAATATAATGACTGTGACAGGATGCACAATTTAAAAACTTACAGAGTTTTGAGAGCTGGAAGGTTGAGGTCGCCACGGTGAATCGACTTCAGTGAAGTCATCACGGCCAGATCTCTGAAAGTCAAGACATGCAGTGAGCATGACACCGCGTCCCGGCAGCACATTGACGGTTAGTGACATTTTGCGTCGGCCGTCAAAGAAATTAGAGTCAGGATCAGAAGAGCGACCGTCGGTATGGCCAGACAGTGTTCACTCGGTTGCAAACATGAAAGCATACGATTAAACGCCGTGCGGCAGCACAGTGCCTGCCCAGTCATGCCGTTCTTGCACATAAGCAGGCAATTTCTAGTATGTGCAGTCTGAATGGCACGGCCGATAACCGACACCAAATGCAATCCGGTCCGTCTCACTGCCGTCATTCATGATGATGATTCACGGCAGATGATATTACTATAACGTTGTTCGTGCTGGATCCGCCGGCGATCAAGCCGGAGTGCAAACACATGCCATGACATGATAATATACTTATGACAGTTGCATGGTAAGATAGTCAAGCGGCAAACTCACAGGGATTCCAACTTCGCAAGCTTCGGCGTGAACACCCCGGCAGGTAGTCTCACAATTTTCCTATTAGCAAGGGAGCTGTGAGGTAGTTCGCCATTGACAGCAGGTCAGTGAAGGACGCGGATCACACAAACACTGCAGTCACGCCAGTATCGTCAATACAGTGTCTGTTCATCGAACTTATTCGGAATGAAATAAAATCATTCATTTCGCCGGTGCAGCAGGCAGAGCAGACTGAGTCGAGTGGATTCAGATATACTCACAGTGCCAGACTGAGTGCATATACTCACAGTGCCAGACTGAGTGCATATACTCACAGTGCCAGACTGAGTGCATATACTCACAGAGATTTGAGGTTGACCAGTTTGTCGAAAATTCCAGCAGGAAGGGTTGCGAGGCCGGATGTGTCAATAAGCATCGTTTCGTCCTCGAAGTTCCTGAAGTAAGGCAGTAGTAAGAGTAAGATTAGGCATGGAAAGGTAAACTGACGGAGCGCCGACTTAAGTTCTGATCAGTTGAGTGCGGACCGTCTCTGTCGTGACAGATTGAAGGAAAAGAGTCACATTGTACTCACAATATTTCGAGGTTGACAAGAGGGTCAAATACGCCGGAGCCGATTTGCTTCATGTTTTCGTTGAGCAGCACGGTGCTATATTAACGGTTAGTAGCCGAACCCCCCGCGGAGATCATTAGAGCCGAGCCGAGTCCGAGTACAGTGTCGGCCGAGTCGGATTCGGCGCGGCGCCCGGGGTCGCGGTAATCGTTGCCGATATAATATTAGATATACGATAGTAGAGCCGACAAACATAAATTCAATGCAGTGAAAGCCCTCTGTCGGTTAGTCTGAATAATGACAGTGTCAGATCAATGACTCCCACCCTGACACATTCAGGGTCAGTGATTGAACTATAATAGTCCCAGAAAAACACAGCTGGAATCATCGGCAAATTCAAAGTGAAATCAGTCAGCTAGCAGTAAGTATCGACGGAGGCTACTGTGGACGGCCGACGGTCGGCTTAGTTTAGTGTACTCGGACCGGCGGCGCCGGCGCCGGGGCACGGCCGCTGGTGCCGAACACGTTCAGTCATCTTCATGGCATTCAGACATGACAGAATTGATACCGTGTACATGATGACTTTTGACTGGCAACACTAGCTGGCAGTCCGTCAGTGATATCAGCTGTACTTACAGCTCCTTGATGAGCAGTGGGTTGCCCTGAGGATTAAACTTGGTGTAGTCGCAAGAAATCATGACTCCGTCGGTGCACGTGCAGTACTGGAACTTGTTCAAGTCAGCTTCAGGGAGGCCAAGCGGCACCACGTGACACGGGCCGCTGATTGCAGAGGCGCCGAGCGCAACGATGCTCACAACCAGCAAGAGTGCAGCAAGGCGAGCTGTCGCCGAAATACGCACGTGACGAGCTTGCTGAGCGGTCGACTTCATTTCGAATAACAGACTGATAGTGTGAGTTCTCTCACCGGCCGAGTTGACTGACAGAGTTGTCTCAGTTGTCACTGTAATGATCAGATCATGGCGGAGCCGATTACGCTATTACTTGACTTAGACCGCCTACCTAGCGAATGAGTTCCACGCCGGGCGCTCGTGGCCGGCACTGACCGAGCCGATTGTCAGCGACCGGTCCCGAACTCTGGCATCCGGGCGGTAGTGCACACACACCGACACACACACACACGTGCACACACACACGACGGCCGATAGGAAAGCGGCCACTGCCGAGCCATGACAGACAATCAACAATTGCCGGCGGCGTGATGGCGGCAGATGGGCATGGCTGTGTGACGTGACACAGACTTGTTGTTGTCGAACAACTCACGAAGTGTCCGGCGGCGTGACTGGTCGACAACACAGTTGTGAATGAGCCAAATAGAATTCAGCCTCTTTGAAAAAGTTCAAATTTACGTGTGAATTTTGATAAACAATGCCTGCTGTGGGGCGTGTGACCCCTTATTTTCAGGGGTACTGTTCTCACTGAAACTCCGTCAAAATCAGTATGGAAATAATTGGGGCCCGTGTTGCTATCTGCGTCGCCGAATTAATTTTACGACAAGAAAATAAACACACAGGCCGTCACTATGGACTATCTATCATATCGCGCTACTTGTATGGGTTCAGTACTGACACAGTGAATTCCCAAAAACTACTATGCACTCAGATTCGCCCAATCACTGACGGCGCCAAAAAATTATAAGCGTAACATTTTCTTTATTTTTACTATGGGAATAGTATTGAAATTTGCGTAATATTTCTGTCAAGTCTCTGTTGTTGTTTTCAGTGTCACAAGTCGTGACACGACAGTGACGAGGGCCACGGTGGGTCGCATCCGGGGCGTGCGTTCCATCCCACGGTGGGTCGCATCCGGGGCTTGCGTTCCATTCGCATCCGGGGCGTGCATTCCATCCCAAACGAATCCCAAACGAGCCGAATGAATCTGGACACGGGCCAAATAGGGAAGTGCGCCTCAGGCCAGTGGACGGAATCTGGTCCAAGTGGTAGACACATACCGGCGCATTGCATCCTCGCACAACAACACGGCCACACTGACACTACTGACAGGCATCCTTTGCTACTTGCCAGTGAGGCGCCCTCATCTACTTAACAACTGCACGCGCTTGTCAAGTTGTTTGAGCACTTCTTCGCTTTTAGTTCTGCATTCGACCGTCACAGTGTGACTGATTTGTCGGCAGGGACTGAGCCCACTGGCCACTTTGTTTGCCCGGTCGCATATCCTGCTCCGCGCGGAGCAGCGGCAACAAAACTGCGCAAGAATGCCAAGAAACTCGCACCGCAAGCCTGCGATCCTCTTCATCCTTGCACTATTCGGCCTTGCTCTGGCAGCGGCTGAGGCTGCGTCGTCGCCTCTCTTTGTCTTGCAGGACAGATTTGGAGCGTCACAACCCCCGCAGCCCATCGAGGTTGACAGCATCGACCCCACCCTCCTTGCCGAACTTCGCGGCGGAACCGTGCACGTGGTCGGACCCAACGGACTCGAGACGCCGTTTCAGGTGCTGTCCACCGATACGCTCGTCGTCCACTCAAGCCTGCCCGGGTCCCCCCGGCGATTCCAGTATGGAATCATCGCGGCTGACCCCGACTCAAACGAGATCTTCCTCAACACGCCGCATTCGCTGTTGGCGGGGGCTGCCCTCAGCTTTGTTGCACAAGAGTCGAACGGGCCGCTGCCCGGAGGACTAAGCGAAGGCGTGATCTACTATGTGCACAGCGTCCGGTATGACTCGTGGTACAACACGCCCCGCTATCGCCTGTCGGTCGACGCCTCACTCGCTGAAGTGGTGGACATCAAAAGCACGGGAAATGCAGACCTGATTGCGCACGCACTTGTGTTTGAAAATGCCACAAATTCATTCTACCGACTCGACCACCAGTATTTCCGCGGCATGCCCCTGTCGCTGGATATGGACCCGGCGCGCACAGACCTGCCCACACCTCTGTCGCCCATCGGCACGTACTATGTCATTCCGCTCAACAACAACAGATTTCAGCTGGCTGCTACTGTCGCCGACGCACACGCAAACATTGCAATTAGCATTGTTGCGGCAACGGATGCCGCGCTTCCCTACGACGGATGGGTGCGTCTGGAGTTCCACGTGGCCGATGGAGCACCATCGCCACTGGTAGCACCCGCACATCCTGCATCCGGCACGTACACGGACGACGGCAGATTTTACGAGGTGACAAACGGGCTCACCGGCGTGCGCATCACGTTCATCAATGCAATGCCTCCCGTTCTTGCGCCCATCCAGGGTATACTCGGTGCAGATGGCGTTTGGTACGCCGACAATGACGGAGCTAAAAACGCAACATTGCGCGTGCCTGACATCCGCTCTCACAAGTTTGACCTGCTGGTCGCCGAAGATCTATTGTCGAAGTACAACTTTGAGGTCATAGAGTCGGGAAGCCTTCTTGTTCGTGTGCGCGCTTCGTACGAGACAAACCGGCCACGCTACGGCGACGGG
Source organism: Pigoraptor chileana (assembly GCA_943704495.1). NCBI lineage: Eukaryota > Filasterea > Ministeriida > Capsasporidae > Pigoraptor > Pigoraptor chileana. The sequence continues at coordinate 18,435 of CALSCR010003893.1, read as the reverse complement.
TCAAGATGGTATGTGACGTCCGTTGACGTTAACAAGAACACGCTTATCGTGAAGGACGACGAGGGCAATGCGGGCCTCAGTTGGCACACGCGGTGGCCTGTCGAGCCGATCGCAGCCCCTGATGCCGAGCTGCCGTGCGGACTGCTGTCGGGGGTGACTTACTATCCGACAGTCGACTTTTGGGATCCCGTTGCAAAGCTAACATATGTGCGCCTGCTGCAGACGCCGACCGGCCCGGAAGTGGACATCACGTGCACGGGCACAGGCGGAGCCAATGCCTTCTGGCTGACCGAGACCATCAACTTCAATGGCACGGGCTTTTTCACGCAGGAGATCACCCTGTACGCCAACCACAAATCCATTCTCATCGAAGACGACTTTGACACGGGTAAGTCCACTCGCACGTGTCAACACATACACGCACAAACACACACACACACAAACACACACACTCAAACACGGACACGCGCAACTCACACATGTTCGCTTCGCTGTTGCCACTCTCAGAGCTTCAGTACTTCGTGAATCTCTACAAGTCTGCCAAGTTCGAGCCCAACACAGCGCGCTTTCGGGGGTTTGGTACGGACGACACTGCGTGCGGTTACCAGATTTCCCCCGACGGAACGGAGGAAGCAGCTGTCATTGGCGGTTACACAATGACGGACGTCATTTCGCCCTTTGATTACACCAATTCACGCATCCCCATGGCGCCGGGTGCGGGTAAATGTGCGGACCCAACCCGCTGGCGCAGCGCTCCCACGTGGTACATGGGCACGGGAGTCAATTCGGGCTACTACTGGTGCGTACGGTTGATGGTACCTGCCGAGTTCCATTTTCACGCACACGCGCACAAATGCACGCACACACACATTCCTGTCTGACTTTGCTTCCCAACGCCGCCGGGCACTTTCCACGGCGATGGCTTATCTACCTTACAGGATGCTCTACAACAGCACGGATGCATCCAGGAATGCCAATGCGCCGCTGTTTGGATACTTTCTCGGACGGCTGTCATCCTACCTCCAGACACTAAACACGGGGCCTAGCGTGTACACCTCGCCAACACACGAGGACAGCGGCTACGGTCCTGCCGCGGGCTTCACAAACTACTTTTTCACGCGCCGTGCTGACGGGCAGCGCACAACGCGCACCCGAAAGCAGTGGGGCATTTATGCATCGCTCGCATCGGAGCTCAAGCCTCTGTCAGAGTACCAGCCCATTGCCATTGAGAGACACGCGCTCGCCGGCATACGCATATCAAGCCTCATCCGATACCAACTCGATTTCCCAAGCCCCGCAGCCTGGCAGGCAATTGGTGGCGACGCAACCAATTTCAACAAGATGGTGGCAAAAATCACAACAAACGACACGTTTGCAAACTATTTGCTTACATACAACCCCACAAGACCATATGGGGACATTGTGCAGTACATCCGGAACAGGACGACGGCGTCGGCGGAGGAAATACTGCGTGAGATGGAGCTGTTCACGTGGCAGGTGGCCAACATAATGAGCAGCGGCGACGGCGCGTTTGACAAGCGCGTACACTTCTACACGATGGTGAGTGACTGGCAGACGCTGCACCAGTACAAGGCGCGCGTGCTGCTGACACTCGGGGGACTGACGACGGCGCAGGAGGACCGCGTCAAGGCCTGTCTGGCGTTCATCGGCGGCATCATCTGGGACAACGACTTCATGCCCTTCGAGCACGATGTATTTGACGAGGTGCGTGTGGACCTCCTTGCATGCCTGCGCACGTCATGCAAAACGCCACACCTTTGGGTTTTCCTTGGAATGAGCCTCTGGGATCGCATGATGGATAGCAGGGGTTTTGTGGATAGACACACGCTCTTCACATCAACACTCCACACACACGCTCTTCACAACGACACTCAACATGCACAATGTATTCTCTCCCATGGGCACAGCGCCCAAGACACTTACTTGATCCCACATGTCTCTTCCCACACACAGGCTGGCAACGCAAACCAGAACGCGGCGCTGGTGTACCATCGTGCGCAGTCGGCGCTCATTTTGCCCAACCACCCCGCGATGGCCACCCGCCTGCCGACGGCGCGCTCGATGGTCCTCACGAAATTCAACGAGTATGTGAGTGCCGAGGGAGCCCCGAGGGGCGGCACGTGGTATGAGCGCCCCGGCGTCGATCCCGCTATCCTCGCAATGCTCGAGTTTGGGACGTTCGGCAGCCCCCGACAGTACGATCGAGTGGTGAGCTACGCCAGCTGGTACCTGTCTGCGCTCACACCCCACGAGCCGCAAATTGCAGGGGGTCGCAAGCTGGTTGCCCTTGGTGACGGTTCAACCTACTCGAGCAGTTTTGCCGCTGTGGTTGGCAAGCTCCTGCGCAAGCTGTTTGGGCCCACCAGCATCCGCGCCACCGAACTGCAGTGGGCGTGGGCGGAGCAGCAGACAGCGTACTCGAAGATTGTGTACGACACCGACTGGGCGCCGACATTCCTCATAATCGACCCGGATGCACGCGCCAACCGCCCGCTCCTGGGGAGCGTAAACTTCCCCGGGTACTGGACCTCGCTGCGGCAGGCCCAGCACACCCCGTATGAGACGGCCGCGTGGCTAATCAAGGGTCCGTTCTACATCGACCACAGGTGAGTGCGGACAAGATAAGATTCATGTGGCACATTTGCGCTGCCTCTCCGTAAACCGAGTGTGCGGATGCTGCAGCGCACCTTTCAAAGCCCCCACCCTTCCCTGTCTGTCATCAGCAACATCTCTGAAACGCACATGAAAAATAGTACAGCATAGAAATAGCGCACGCACGCAGTCCTCACATGAACACGCAACTCATCCCTGCTTTTCTCCTCCAATGCCGTCCCGGTGCAGACATTTTGACATGGGCCAATTGACGATGTACGCCCTCTCCGCTCCGCTCATCATCGACTGGAACGCCAACATCAACCATCCCGCGACATACGGCGGTTATCTCCACAGCAAGGTGTTTTACGAGCGCAGTCTCGCATCCATCAGCGTTAGCGCTTGGGACAGTCCCGAAGCGAGCATCCGGGGCGGCGACTACGATCCCTTCTACTACGGCTGGCCGGACGACTCGTCGCGCTCCGAAAGTGTGCCCAACTTCAACCAGGCGTCGTATGCGTCCTCCGTCAGCCTTGTGCGTGACACACTCCTCGACTCATGGAAGCGCGCTGTCACCCTCGTGTCACGGACACCCGATCGCCCGATCATTTTTGTGCGGGACGAATTCACGGGACCCGGAGCGGGCGAAGCCAAGGTGCTGTCGTGGTGGGTGGAAGCGAGCGGAGAGATGGAGACGCCGGCCGGCCCCATGACGCCACCACCCCGCTTCTACAGCAGGGACGATACCTCAAGTGAGCTGCCTTCGGCAACGCCCGCCGCCTCGTTCCCCGCTGGCGAGTACCGGCGGTTCGGCTTCAGCGGCAACCAGTTCCCTCTTCACAGAGCGGGTGGCATCGACTTTGACGTCCATGTCGACGCGGGCAACGCAGTCGACGCGCCACAATTTGTGGTTGGCGCGTGGTCGACCCAGGCACTCAGCGGGCGCGAGGACTACGAGTCGGACCACCTGCGGGGCGATACGTACCGGGACCGACAGAGCGTGATTCGCGTGCGCAGCCGCGCGTCGTCCCTGGGCACGGTGTTCCTGCCAGTGGAGAAGGGGAGCTTTGCGGCAGCCGGTGTGGTGCGCAGGGCCCCGTGCGGCACCCTCGTCACGCGCGCAGACGTTGGTGACCGCGCGTGCTTTTCCGCCGCGGGATATTCGTACGCCGACGGACTCAGCGTCAGCGTCGCGTCGTACGGCGTTGCACCCGTGTGGGTGGATTCGGAGCTGGGGACGGCAGCGCGCCTGGCCGTTGAGGGGGGCGCGGCTGAGGTCACGTGCGACCTTGTGCTCGGGACAGCGCGTGTAACGCTGCTGGGCCCCGCAGGGACGCGCATGGTGACGATTGCGTGCCTGGGTGCGGCGGTTGCCTTTGCCCAGGACGACAATCCGATGTCCGTTGGCAACCAGTTCACCTTCGTGTACGCGGGCGGATTCACGGTGCAGTACTCGTTTGTCGCACTCCCCACAAACACGTCCATCGCATCAGAGACATACCGCGACCCGCAGGAGGCGATGCGTGTGGCGGCAGATGGATACGCGGGACTCCTCGTTCTCAGGCGCACGGGCCTTGCGTTTGCGTGCCGGTCGACCGCGAAGGGAAGCAGCTGCATGTCGCTGGCGGCCGATGGCGGAACCAAGTGGACGGGTGAGTGCCACGGGTGTGAATTGGTGCGAAGGATTGCCCCGCCCGCTCTCGTGTGAATTCTGTATAGCAGTCCATGGTGCCTCCACCAAAGAAGCAGATACCTATCACTCACCCACTGCCTTATGTTGTTTGCTTTTGGAAAACTTTGTCACACCACAGAAGTTCGCGGGATTGGCAGGGACGGCGTCTGGGTGCGCGGCTACGAGGTGCACTCTGGCACAGTCTTTGGATCCCCGTCCATTGAAGACCTCACCCTGTACCTGCTGCGCGACGGCCAGTGGAAGCTTGCGAGCGAGTCATGGATATCGCTGTATGCCCAAGAGGGGGCAGTCGACGGGACAGTTCCCATTCCGCTTAAGAAGGGCTTCCCCGTTCCGCCAGTCCGTGTGCCGCCCGCACAGGGCAGTGCCTTCAGAACGTATCTCTGGGCAACGCAGCGCGGCGTCGGCACATCGACGGTGGACAATCCCACGACCGTCAGGTACTCGGCGGTGTTCGACTGCACCGAGGAATGCCCCGCCCGCAGGCGCTGAGCACGGCAATAGTGGGCCCGTACAACCCAATCCCTGTCTGCGCAATTGTCATGCGGCAATGTGCGAGACTGCCTTGCGTCCTTTAGTTTAAGTCTCGGCAGTGAGTAGAAATTTTCTCTGGCGTCCTGCCACGTGAAGTGATTTCGGACAACGACTATTATAATAAATACCGTGCATCTGAAACAACTCTTCATCAGTTGAAAGAGTCTTGACTTGAATCATGTGGCAGCCGAATCTGCATAATATATCGCTGTTTTCAACAAATGGAATAGGGTATTCGGCGGTGAAAAAGTGATTACATGGGCGACAGAGTATAATTGTTCCGGCACAGGTACAAATCATGCCGAATGCGCCACGTTGGCAGTATGGAGTCTGACGGTGCAAATGCATACGACCCCATGTGGATCAGAATAATCAAATGATTCACTCTTTTCTTAAAATGGCGTTTGCTTCCAGAGTGGTGCCCTTCTTTGCAGGAGTTCCTTACCGGCCATACAACTGCCACAGCACTACAATACATACATGCGTATGTATATACACTGTATTGGTACAAGTGTGAGCTTTCAGAGGACGTGCGAATCTTTTTCAGCAAACCAGTTGAGTCATGTCAGAGTGTTTGTGACTCAGTCAGTGAATCACATTTAGGGGATGGCGCAATTCTGTTACTACACCCGGGTTACCCGCACGCACTTCAACTGAGATGGTCTTTTAATTTCCACAAGAAACGGACTCAAAAGATAAAAAGGCGGCTGTTTTCTTTCTAATGCCTGTGCATCTTGTACCATGGCGTCGTTTGGTTTTGCTGGAGCAACGCGTGGGCTGGCACCCCTCCTGTCTCCCACCGTCTCTGCAATGCGTCTGCGTGCTTCGTTGAGAGCGACGCCACACGAGCGCACATTAATGTGTGGAAAATACTTCCATTCAACTTCGAAATTACCGCCGCACTTTGCGCCCTCAAGGGCCACACACTCCCTAAGGCATGGCGTTTGGAATCGCTGTCGACCTCTTACAGCTGGGTAAGACAGAGCGCATTTTGAATTATAACCGTACGAGCATGCATGAATCTTACGCTCGTTTCTCATGCATATGGACTCCATGACTCAAAAGAGAGAGAGAGAAAGGCAGACAAAGAAAGAGAGAGAGATAAACGCGGATAAACTGGACAACTGCTGACTGCACCCAGTACAGCATTGACTGCGCCTAGTATGCCCAGAACAGCTTTGGCAGCGAAAGGGAGAAACGGAAGGGAGAATGGGAGGATGAGAGGACAAGCGAAAGCATTAATGATATACAGGGAAAAGAGAGCTTAATATGGCGATAATGCATGTGCACAACTCTGCACTGCGGAGTGTTTGTCACGAGGATGTGTCACTCAAAGCCCCAATTCTCTATTTTGTGTCCAGGAACCCACTGCCATCCGGCGGCACAGTGCGTCCCTTTGCATCACTGGGCGCACGGACTGCGGACTCGTCTTTCCCGTCTTGGCATTTTCTTGGTCGCAACTTTCGCGTTGGGGCCGCAACAGCTGCGGCAGGAATGGCGGTTGCGCTGTATGTCTGGACGAGGGAAAGCCACGCATCAGGTTGGGTCGTGTGGCAAATTCAACATATATTTCGTGCACTTCGATACAGAGAGGTTTATTCGGCAGTGGTGTGCTTGTGCATGGCGTGAACTGACATGCCATGTATGTTGGAGCTGTTGCGCGGGCGAGTGTTTACCAGACACTCGCTGACCCCCCCCCCCCCCCCCCCCCCCCCCGCACACACACAAACACATACTCAACTTCTGTCTGCATGCAGCATCCCGACAGCCAACCTCACGAGAGCTGTGTGACCACGTGCGCATGAACTCGGTGCGTCAGTTACAGCAGGCGGTGCAAAGCGGCGCGGATCCCAACGGCCGCCATCCGCTCGGCTGGTGGGTGCACTCTCGGACTGCAGACTGTCGACTGCCGACAGATGGGCGGAGGAAGCCATCCTTCCTTCCCGCGCCCTGTCTCCGCCTGCCCCTCTGTCTCTCCTTGCTGTGTCTTGTTGCTGTCTCTCCTTGCAGCGCGTTTGCACACACACGGGCATGACGTGTGTGGAACCCCACATCCCTGTCTTTCTTTCTATCTCATGCAGGACGGCCCTCCACTTGGCTGCCGTCAGGGGAAGCGTTGAGGTCGTCAAAGCTCTTCTAGAAGCAGGCGCCGACCCGGATGTTGGCGACGAATACGATTTTCCGCGTTTGCTTAGTGAGAGCATGCAGCGAGCATTTCAGGCGAGTGCACTGCCAAGTATTGCTGTGTTCAGTTGTTGTGTTCAGTTGTTGTGTTTGTTGTTGTGTTTGTTGTTGTGTTTGTTGTTGTGTTGTTTGGTGTGCGTGTTATTGTTACTGTTCTCTGTTCTGCGTGTGTATTAATTATTAGCCCATCGAGACATTTATCTTGGTTTGTTTTGTGCCCATGCACACACACACACACACCCAGCTGCGCCGTCCTTCGCTTCTTGCACTGAACAGACTCTCTTTCACCCGTGTGTGTTATTAATAGGCACTGGAGGGACGGCGGGATGAATTCGATCGGCGCATCGATCCCAGGCGCAGCTTTGTGGGCTTCACTGCCCTCCACTACGCGGTGCGTCCACGTGACAGCATTCACACGTCACCATGCGGTTGTCTTACTCATTGATGGATGTTGGAATGTTGGCACGCGCTCGTCTGCACCGAGTTTTGATAGTGCGAGGCGTCGCATTTGTCAGAGAGTGTCGTCTACTTGGTTGCGCGCATGGATTGCACTCAGCCTCCGTTCTATCTTGTGTGTGCACACCCACACTGTCTGCGTCCTTGCCGCTGCTGCCATCAGGTGCTTGTGGACGCACTGCCCATCGTCCGCCTGCTTCTCGAGGGCGGCGCAGATCCGCTCGTGAAGGACCACGAGGGACACACGCCCATCGACTACACAGACCCTGCATCCGAGGCCGCCCCCGGGTCTGTTGCGGCCAAAATCCGCCAGCTGCTCAGCGATTACGAGGGGAAGGTGGGGGCGCTCGCGACAGCCTCAACAATAGCACTCTGCACACCACGTGACCCTCGGTCATTTTTATGCGCTCGAACAGGCTAGGCTGACTGCCTTCTTCTCCTTGTGCGACTCAAGCCAATCTATTTACACCGCGCACTTGCTTCACGTGACACTGCAGGCCAAAGAGGAGAAGGAGCGCCGCGACAAAGAAATGCGGCGAAAGTATCCTCTCGAACAGCGCCTGAAAGAGCGGATTATTGGGCAGCTGGAGCCCATCCACGCCGTTGCAGCCGCCATCCGCAGAAAGGAAAATGGTCTGTCCCTGCAAGTAGTTTGCGCCAGTCGAGTGTGTGTGCTTAGTGGTCCACCAGTCGCAGCAGTGTGCAGCCAGTGGTGACCCTGTACACCTAGTTACATGAAACGGTGATCACGTGCTGTTATATTTGTGACGTGTTTTTGAGCGTCCATTTGGTCGTTTTGTGCACTTTGTTTGCATGTAGTAAGCAGCATCGATGGAAATTTCTCTCCATTTGTGGGATGTTCTCTGCTGGTGGAATTGTCTCCTCTCCCATTCGCACCTTGAATATCCAGTCCCACTGAATGCGTGCGCCAACCTCCCCACGTGTTGTTGCAATGTTTGCGATGGGCCACGCCAGGATGGCAGCACGAGGAAACCCCGCTCGTGTTTCTATTTCTCGGATCGTCGGGTGTGGGCAAAACGGTGCGTCTGTGCGTTGATGCAAGCGACATGCGTTTTTTTTGCCCCGTTATCGACTGAGACTCCGTCCGTTGCACGTGATACTGCATGTATTGAGGGACCACAGTGCCTGCCTGTGCCTGCCTGCTCACGCCACGTGATTTCTCAACCAATGGCAGGAGCTTGCCAAGCAAATAGCTAAGTACATTCACGAGAACAACGACAAGGCGAGTATCCGCACGTGTACGTGATCTCAGTGTGTGTGTTTGTGCGGTTTCGCAGGCAGTGCTTCTTTGCGATTGCCATGCACTGCCACTCATTACGTGTCTTGTTTCGCACGCATTCGCTCTGAGCCTTTGATGCTTGTTGTGTTGTCTGACTGGACCATGTGCACTCTCCACTGCTGCAGGGATTCATACGGATCGACATGAGCGAATTTCAGACGAAGCACGAAGTATCGAAATTCATTGGAGCGCCACCAGGCTATATCGGCCATGACGAGGGTGGACAGTTGACAGAGACTCTACGCGCCTGTCCCAATGCAGTGGTGCTGCTGGATGAAGTGGAAAAGGTGTGTGTGTGTGTGTGTGTGTGTGTGTGTGTGTGTGTGTGTGTGTGTGTGTCTCGTTGTGTGTCAATGTGTGCGCTCGCGTTGTTTGTAAATCTGACGCCGTAAGCGCATGCATGATAGTATTGTAATCGATGGTCATGATTTTGCATTTCTGTCATGCTAATTCAAAGACGCGACTATCACATTCGGTCGAACAGTCTCACACACGCGCACATTCACGCGCGCACACACACACACACGCCCTGAAGTCCATTCTACCAAATCCAAAAAAAGCTAACGATCGGTGCGCACATTCTGATTCGCGTTTGCCTTGCGTTTTGTGCAGGCGCACCCGGATGTGCTGACGGTGATGCTGCAGTTGTTTGACGAGGGCCGTCTCACTGACGGCAAGGGCAAAACAATCAGCTGTCCGGACGCCATCTTCGTAATGACGTCCAATCTCGCGAGTGACGAGATTGCCGCGCATGCAATCGAGCTGCGCAGGGAGGCGAAGCGGCAGGAGTCGGGTGCTCATCCGGGGGGGCGGATGGGTGTGCGCCATCCCCAGGCCACAGCGCCGCCATCAACAGCATCGCTCACAGCAGCGGCAGCCCCGGATGCGTCCCATCACCCGCACCCACAGGCGCAGACACACGCTGATCCCACCCCACTCAAAGGCAAATCGAGCGAGGTGAGGCCGTGTATGCATCACACCTTTATACACATCCTACGCGCTCTGCCAGAATTGTATGCGCACATCCCATGTACTTGCCAGTGGGTGTCTGCTGTCACACTGCTGCGCATCCCCGCTGCACTTCACATTCACAAATGTCTGCCTAACACCGTCACTCGGGTAATTGCGTCACTGAAGGGTGGCGTCTCAGAGCGCTTCAAGGAGGATGTCGTGCGCCCAATACTCAAAGCGCATTTTCAGCGCGACGAATTTCTTGGCCGCATAAACGAAATTTTATACTTTTTACCGTTTGACGACATTGAGCTCAAGGCATTAGCAAGCATGGAGATGGATCACTGGGCGAAGAAGGTGAGCAGTGGCGGTGGTGTGGGTGCGGGTGTGGGTGCGCATGCGTGTGCATGTGCTGCATTTTTGCATAGATGGTGTGATTTTTGGCACGACGGCGCGTTGCGTGACTGAACCATCTCCGAATGTGCCTCTGAATTTAAACGGACGCCGGTCCGACCGTTATGATATACTCACCATGCTCCTGCTGGCTGGCATCACAACAACGCAACAGGCGGAAAGCCGGCACGGTATCAAGCTCACGTGGGCGCCCGAGGTGCTGGATGTCGTCATTCGTGGCTACAACGTGCACTATGGCGCACGGAGTATCCGTAATGAGGTGAGTGTCCGTCAGTCTGTCACGTGCCCTGTGGATCCCATTGCGAAATATGCTCGTTGGACATGAAAGCACATCCAGTCGGTGGTACTGGATTGACGATAACGGCGGCTTCTGCAACCGCTGGACGCATCTGAATGACATACAATGCACACTTGCACACTTGCGTACGAACAGGTTGACCGCCGGGTAATCAACATGATCGCCCTGGCGCACGAGAAAGACGAGGTGGCTCCCGGGGACTCGGTGCACGTGACCGGGGCGAATGGGCACATCGGCTTGCAGGTGACCAGGGGCGAGAGGAAGAGTGGCTGGGGAGGCCTCTTGCGCTTCGGTCGTTGAGTGCTGCCGTTAAGTGTTATATGCCGCGACGGTATGCGATCCTGGCGCCATCAGCAGGCGTTGTCAGTGGTACCAGTGCTCTGAGACACTCATCGTGTTGTCCGCTAACCCATCACAATGCCTCTGTTGACATCGCACACTGCGGTGCCAAAAATAAAAATAAAAATTGGTGTCGCCAGCCAGGCCGTGGCGCTTGTACATGTGCTTGAACACCACACGGCGTCTGCACTTGCGCATGTCAGTGCTGGCCGTTGAAAGTATATTGGGCGCATAGGGCGTCCTGGTTGCTTTGTGTGGGCGAATTGAAGCGTAAAGATCCTCGTCGAGTCAATAGTTTAAAACTACAATGGCAGACTTACGATTGTGTGTGTGTGTGTGTGTGTGTGTGTGTGTGTGTGTGTGTGTGTGTGTGTGTGTGTGTGTGTGTGTGTGTGTGTTGGTGTGTGTGTGTGTGTGTGTGTGCGTGTGTCACTTGAAGATTGACATGACAGGGCCTGTCAATTGGTCGTGTCTACATGTCGAGCGGGTCGCCGACCGACTCTCCCTCCGCTCACAATAATAATAACATTATTAATGGCATTGGTGTATGGGGTTTGTATTGAAATGCCTCAGTCGGAATAACGGCGGATTTCGGTGTCTGGGTCACAGTCACAGACACAGTCCTATTCCAATCCAATCCCTCATTCACTGGCAAACTCGGCGTTCAACTCACCAATCCTATCCAATCCAATCCTATTTCCAATTAAACGCGCCGAAGAAAGATGCATTCGTTGCAAGCTTGCAAGCAGCTTCTTCGCCAGTGTCCCTCTTCTTCATCAGTTGAATTCTCTATTATGTTGAGGGCCTACGGCTCGTACTCGGTTGCTATGGCTCCAGTGACATCTGCGCACTGACTTAGTGTGGCTTTTCTCAATCGGCCGACTCTTCCACGCGGCGCCTGAGCAGATGAACATGGACTGAGTGGGACTGACTGACCCAGCGACCGCACAAAGGCCACATCAGTACTGCGCCAAACTGCCGCGTGGACCTCTCAGTGGCATTGACCAGTGAAGGATGGCAGAATCAAGTGGATGGCGACGGCATTATAGTCAGGATGGTCGTATTGGGCGCATTCACATGCGACCAGACAACATGCGTTATTACCGCACAGGCATCCCTCTTCAGGGTTTCTATGCACGCGTGGTTTCTCTTGTGTCCGCCATTCTGTACGTTGTTGCGATATCTGTGAGCGTGTCGGTGGATGCACAGCGCCAAGTCGCAGTTGTGTTTGAAAAGGATGTCGTAACGAGTGAGTGCCTCTTTGAAGTTGATCGGCAACCGACGCTTCCTTACCATTACTGAATTCGCACACTGTGTCGAGTTATCCGTGCACGTGGCAGACTCAGCCGCGGCGAGTGCTGTGTAACTAATGTCACGCCGTAGTTTATATAGAATGTAATACCCAGGCCAGTGCATGCAGTGCTGCCAAGTGTGTACGTATGCTGTGTGTATTTTACTTATGTATATGTGCGTGTGGATGCGAGTGGTGGTATGTACCCATATGTGTGTGTGTGTGTGTGTGTGTGTGTGCGTGCATGCGTGTAAAGGTCTTGCGGTTTCCCCGATGGAAGTTTGCGCCAGATGGGCCTCAATCGATTCACACACGACGTGCTGGGCAGCCTGTTGTCTTGATGCGCCTGGAAACCGACCGATAGCAGTCGACGCTGATACAATAGTTTGTAGATCTCGGCAGTGCCAAGTCTCGTCAGGGATATGTGCGTGTTGTGCCTTCTTTATTGACTAGCCCTGATGTGCGTGTGTGCGCTTCACATAATCAACGCAGATGGCGTGCCCAACTTGTTTCAGATTCAGGCGTGGGAAGCCTGCAAGGCAGCCGAACCTCGGCTCAACATCAACTGCACACTGTTCATCCGCCACCCAACGATATACCCGACATTCCTGACATCCCTCGCGCAGAGTGGGTTGCGTTATGATAGTCATGGCAACTGCAATACCTTTCGCTGGTCGTCAGAGTCAGTGCCTTTTCCCCTCCTGATTGTTCATGATCATTGCAGCCGAGAGTTGACTTGTACTATTGGCCTTCTGGATTGAATCGCCAGAGCACAGCACACACACATATGACACACACACTCACAATCACACATACACATACACACACCCAAACTGACACACAAAAGGCACACACAGCAGTACATATCGGCACGGCGGCCTGTACACTCAATCGTGAACACCTTAGTGACCAGCTGATGCGCAGCGTGACTAAACCGGCACACGCACTAATATGCATGCATACACACACATACACCCGCCACACACATACACTGACGCCACGCGGCAGATGGAACGCACGACCACATTATTGCCGCGGGGGTCCGTCTCGCTGGCTTGATAGACGCCGCCGCGCGCGCCGCATCCGCAAACACAACGCTGTGCATGGTTGACTCGAGCGTTGCATCCAGCACTGGCGTGCGAAACCTGCAGGGCCTTGTGTTCCGCGAGGACCAGTCGGGGTTCATGGCGGGGGCACTCGCCGGTCTGGTGACGGCCAACCGGACTGTGGGTGTTGTCGCGGGCGTTCCCAGCGCCGCGGTGCAACGCTTTCGGAACGGGTTTTATGCGGGGGTCAGATACACGTGCCCGTCGTGTGACGTCGTTGGGATGTATGTGCCGAGCTTCTCAAGTGTTCCACTTGGGATAGCTGCGGCATCACGTGGGTCTGCCGTGCTTCTGCTAATGTATATGCTCAGTTTGGATGCATTCGTATGTGATGGACTGCATTATTAAGACTGACGCTTGCACTAATCCACCGCGACTTAATCTGCGCCACAGAGCTCATTGATTCAGGATGTGATGTCATATTTGGCGCCGGTGGCACGATGGGGTCGAACGCAATCTTCTATGCTGCGGGACGAGGCGTGCAGGGTATGTGTGCATGTGCGTGTGCGTGTGTGTATGTGTGTGCACGTATGAGTGCATGCATCAATGGACCGGCGCACTGGTAGCCCTCCTGAGAGTGACGTTTTATGCACAGTGACTGACTATCTATCTGTACATATGTGACAGTGATCGGAGTGGACGCCGACGAATCACTCACTACGTTTGCAAATGTGACGGACCCGCGGCGCAACCTTCTTCTTGCGAGTGCGATCAAGCGCGTTGATGTTGCGGTGACGCTCGCATTGGAGGACCGGTTTGGCGCCGGGCCGTTTGTTGGGGGGGACAAGTCGATTTCGGCTGCGCTGGGCGGGGTGCAGCTGTCGGATTGCCCCACCGCTGCGGCTTGTGGGGTATGGGCGGAGAAGGTGTCGGTGACGGAGTATTCCCCAGGGACTGTGTGCCCCGTCAGCCGGCTGGTGCAGCGGCGGGAGGTGCTGTCCGGCGTGACGTCTGCGCTGGTGCAGAACACACTGTCTGCGGGGCTGACGTCAGACGGACGCTTCTTCTCGATGGAGCGCGCCGGTGGGTATCGTAGCAGTAAGATGTGTGGGACTGATCGCCACTTGGCGATGGGCCTTCTCTCTGAATCTGTCAGTCGAGTGGATACGTGAAGTACGAATAGATGACTCATGATGTGTGGGTGCCATTATGACATTGCATGTGCGGCACACAGCGAGCAACACGTGGGTATCCGTGACGTCGTGGGGGCGTTGGCCGTCGTCTGTCCGCGGACACGTGCTTGTCAACATCGGGAAGAACGCAATGTTGGCGTATGGGGGACTGTCGACATTGAACGATGTGGTGGGCGCAGGATTTACCTTCAATCTGGGTGAGTTTGAATTTTGCGTTTGTGGTTCTGGTCTGGATAATGAATGTGAGAGAAGGACGCGAGATTCCGATATTGTGAGATTAAGGCCGGTTATGGTCACTTGCTCCAAATTGTTGGTGAGGGAAAGCAATGGGCGCGACTGGCCGTCTTGATGGCCTTAAGGTTTCGGACGTGATATGCTCATATGTACTGTACTGGAACTGCCGTATTAATAGACACACTGGAGTGGGAAGGCGTGTCGGCGAGTGCGGGATCTCAGGCCCAGCCAGGCTCTCGGTGGGGCCACAGCGCGTGCCCACTGGCAGAGGGAGGGGCGATCATCTACGGAGGAGCGTCGTCGTTTGCCGTTGCGGGGTCCACACTGGGCGACGCGTGGCTGTTCAATGCGAGTGAGTTTACTCAGAGTAAGGGGGTCAGGGTGAGATGTAAGGAGTACTAGTGAGTAAGGGAGCAGTGGCGGAGTGGCGATGGTGGATTAGTCCAATGGAAATGGACTAGTGTCCCCTTCTTATATGCGTGACTGACACATGTGCTGCGCGTTTGCATTCATAATTGACACTCGATCTCATTCATGAATGCATCGTCCACGACTGCGTCCGGACAGGCGCACGTGCGTGGACGCAGTTTAATTTAACGGGCGGGGTGTTTCCGTCGCCACGAATGGGGCATTCGGCTGCACTTGTGGGGAGTGTGATGTACGTGTATGGGGGCATGTCGTCCACGCTTACCATTCTGGGTGATTTCTGGTGAGTAGTAGACCAAGTGGATGTAACAGCAGACGGCGATCGCTTGAGCAGAGGATATCGTGGTCTCATACTTGCAACGTAAAGCATAAGTGAATGTATGAGCAATGAACCGATGGGTTATCGCCGTCGTGGTTGGCTTTTTGAGTATTTAAGGCCTCGTCATCATGCTTCGTCACAGGTCCCTGAACATTGTGACGGGTGCGTGGACGCTAATTGCCCCGCTCGGGACCCCTCCGTCGGCTGCCCACGGGACTGTCCTTGTCGCAAAGGCGGACGGGACATCGCTCTATTTGTACGGCGGAGAATACTCTGGCGGCGTGCTATCCGACCAGTTTGCGGTGTTCAGCATCGGTGGGTTGCCGATTGCAACATGCGCCCGGCGTCTAGATTTGTCTGGGTGCAGTGGGAGTGAAAGGTCATGTGACTGTTGTGTGTGTGTGTGTGTATGTGTGTGTTGCAAAGCAGGCATCCGTCGGAGAGTTGCATGTCGGTCAACCATCATAACCCTCATAGACGCAGCAGACTTTCGCTATCTAAACCACCTGCCCCTCACCATCCATCACCGACTTGCACAGAGACCGGTCGTTGGGAGGCCCTGTCGCCATTGCGGACGCGCGTGTCGCACTCTGCCGCCGCACACGTAGGCATGGACAGAATAGCATTCATCGGCGGGAGCAGCGAGACGGGGCGCCTGGCAGAGACGCGAGTATACAACACCCTGCACGGCGTGTTTCTGGACAATGCGGACCTTGCGCTTCCCTATCCGATCGCACAGCACGCGGTTGTCGCCGTGAACCAGTCTGCCACCGCAGGGGCGTGTATGTACGTTCCACCGTTTGACACGCTGATGGTATGTGCGCCGTCGACACGGATTGCGGTCATATCGCTGGGTGGGGCCACCGGCGATGCGGGACCCCATGGACCCCGACCGGCGTTTCTGGTAGCTCAGATGGACACCGCAGTGCTGGATGCGCAGGGGCCTGGTGGCGGTGGGGCCCTAAGCACGCATGCACTCACTTGCATTGTACTGATGTGTCGGGCGCGCTTTTGCCGGCATGGGGTTGCTGTTTGTGTACTTGTGAATGATGATGTATTTGTCGGCGTGGCGGGTGGTGGTGCGATGCATGTCAACCGGTTGGTGATGACGACAGTACCTTTTTGTCTCACATGCACATTTTAATGCACTTTTTTTAATGCACTTTCTCTCTATTGGATTGCATCCGTGGTACGTGCATCCGGATGACAGCAACCGCGGGATCGGCGGCAAAGGAAACGACAGTAACTGTCGCAGTGGTGGTCCCCGTGGGCGTGCTTGCACTCGCCGTCCTTGTCATCGTCTGGATCCGCCGCCGCCACGACCGCATCGCAAAGCATCACCGTCAGGCGTGGAGGGTCGACATCGATGCTCTCGAAATCGAAACGCTGATTGGAGAGGTGCGCTTGCCGTTGTCAGCTGGATTGTGTACTTGTCCTGCCCCGTATGTACATCAGCACTGTGGTCTGATGAATTAGATACTGGTTCCTGTTTGTTCCGCACACAAGATAATAACGACGCAAACGCATGTACACGCACGTACATATTGTCCATTGATTAGTACGTTTTTGCACACACACACACACACACTTACATATTGTACACTGACAAGGACGTGTGTGCCCATACACACACACACGCTCATGTATACACACACAAATATATATATATATATATATATTATGCCACTGACAAGCACGTTTGTGCACATACACACACGCACGCTCATGTATGCAACACATGCCCACGCTCACACAGGGAGTGTTTGGTAAGGTCTATCGGGGGCGATGGCGTGGCGCAGTAGTAGCAATCAAAACGCTGCGATCGGGACAAACTGGCTCCAGGAACAATATAATCGACTCGCCGTTGGAGTTGATGCTCGCTCGTGCAGAAATTTGCGACACTCAGCACGCCTTGAAGCGAGCTGAAGTGCCGGTCGATACAGGTGTGCTTATGCGCCGACAGCAGTACGATGTGCTGCAGCGCACGTGTGTGGATGCCGTGCGCGGAGAGACGGAGCCGGCTGAAAGGATGGAGAGTCTGCTTGCGACAGCAAAGGTGTCGCAATGGTCTGTGAAGAATCAGCCGGGACATCACGGGACTTTGCTGCAGTCGCTCCGTCGCATTTTTAGCGGACGGACGGCCGTTGGGATGGACACGCACGAGAAACGGTCGTTTCGCGAGGAAATCGATGTCATGTGCCTTATGCGACACCCTAACATCGTCCTCTTCATGGTGGGCGGTGGCCGGACATTGTGCATGAGCTTGCCGATTTCGGCGCCCATATGTCCGTGTTTATACGTGCTTTGTGTGCTTAATTTGTGGTGCTCGGCAAGTAAGGGTTAGGGCCTCTATTGTGTTGACACCGACATTGATGATGACGGCCGGAAGGTGAAGAAATGCCAGCCGAATGACTGATGTAATTACACGACCACATTGCTTGTTGTGTGCCGCTGCTTCTGTCGTCGCTGCGGACTGTTTGATTTGCAGGGGGCCTGCGTTGAGGACCCAGGTTAGTGCGTGCCCTGTTGTTGCGTTGTGTATGGTGTGGAGGAGATGGAGGGCAAATTAAACGAGTGTGTGTACGTGTGTGTATGCGTATTCGGTCAGATGTATCCGCTGCCGTGTATGTGTAGTTGTGTATGTGTCTGTGCATAGATGTGTGTGTGTGCATGTATACCTTTGTGTGTTTTACAGTGTGCGTGTCTTTATGTGTTTATGTACGTGTATTTGTGCAGGCCTCATGTATGCCTGCCAGTGCGTCTGTTCTAAACATTAGTGACCTACGCAATCCACTATCGCATAGTTATTGCCAAGATGTGTATTCATCCACAATGTACCAATGGCATCACTTCAATCTCCATGGATCATTCTTCCCACCTGACAGACTACTGTTTTGTGTGCGAATACACGCCGCACGGCTCTGTTCTGGATCTACTTGCAACAAAGAGCTTTCGTGTGGACTGGCAGTTGCGGCGGCGATGGTGCTTGGGTGGGTGCGGCCGCATCCAACGGCTGCCAGTTACATACACATTGCTTGGCTAACAGCCACCGTGCATGCGACAGCTTTATTGAGTGTCGCCTTATCCAGTCGATATCGATGTAATCTATTCGCGCTTGCACAGAATCACTTTCAGACATTCCCC
>CALSCR010003892.1:0-28958 GCA_943704495.1 Pigoraptor chileana | reverse complement strand
GGAACTAAACTTGCGGCTTGCGCAGCAGCAATAACAACACGCTGATGTTCATCTGCATTGAGTTCTAACTCTGAATCCGAGCCAGATTCAGACACATGGTTTGCAAACTCCATGACAGCGTTAAAGACCTAAAAGGCCCTCATGCATTTGAGGGTAGAGTTGTATGTCTTGAAGGAAACGGACCCACTATTTATTCAATGTGCATTCCGCAGTTGTGGCACGTGAATTTTGCGCGCCAGATGTACACTTCGAAAATAGTACATTCGCGCCTTGTCCAATTCCTTTTATGGAAATTTAATGGGATTTCGTAAAGAGACTTTTAATTCAAGTTGATACTATGGAAAGGTCGTGATTTTTGTGATTAAAACCCTAAGTACGAAATGCATTAAGTAGATCACAAGGCCAGCCTAGCAACCAACTTGAAATATAATCGTAAATAGGGCCGGAATAGGGGCTGCGCAAACTCTCTATTATGTGGTCGTAACGACAAGGGTACCTACCACCTATAAGAAGTACCCTTGGTGGCGCGGCTTGAGTAAACAGATTCTGAGCTTTACTATAACACACGTATGTGTTCAAGGAAACCTTTCTAATATCAACCGCTTTTCACACATTTTTGCTCGTTAATTCGGATAGGGGACTCTCTGTTCTCAAGAAGCGAGCGTAATTGCGTTCTTGCGAATGCATGCTTTCTTCAAGCCCGCTGTGCTTGGTAGCCCATAGAGAGACTCCGAAGAAAAATAAAAATAGACTGCAAAGAGAAAATGTCACATTCGTCTTTGGTACCATTTTTGTACTCAAAAACCACCTTTCACTCCAGCATTGAACCTCGCAGCCAGCAGTGGAAAACAGCAGCAACAAAAATGGAGAGAAAGAGACAATATTGAAAACAGTCATTGCCATACATGACCAACAACGATGAGTCTATAATCATAGGCACCGGATTACACAACACACACACATACATATACAGATATATTATATATCAATGTATCATACAATTTGATCAGAGGTACCTCTGCCTTTGTCATCCCTGATTTATATATAAATACAATGTATAATATATATTTAATGGAAATATGTATGGATGCATATAACGCCATTCATCGGATAATTTTAAGTACTCGCACATATCGGATTTGTAATGAAAGTGTAATGATGAAGAGATCATTGGCTGAAACATTTCGTTTAATTATTCGTTGCTCATTCGAGAAAAGAACGCAATACACACGCAAACCAAAATGGGAAATGTGGGACCTACAAGTCGTGGTTCCGGATAAAACGATTGCCCTCCGAGTTCTTTCCGTAGTAAATGTACTTTGAAACGCCAAAGGAAGTGGAATGTGTCCCAAATGATGTGTCATTCTCGGGTAAGGGGGTATAAGATGCAGCATCTTCGCCCATCGATGAAAGTGACGCCTGCATAGCGTACACAATACAAGATAAGTGAGGTTTAATATAGTGCTCCGGAAGGTTGGGGGTGGGGGGGGTGCATTTCCAAATGGGCGACACGATACGTCACCTGATCCACCTCCTTAGGCCTGAGGACGCGCATGAATTGGCCTACACGATTGGCTTCTTTGCGTTCCTCCGCAGAAACAGCACGAGAGTCGAGGAACTTGAGAGTGGGGATGCGATACAACACATAAAATCTGCGAACGACAGCGTGTGGCAATTGTGGGGTCAGGCTGTCTGTATGGCTGATATGAAAGCGAGAAATGATCACAGCCACGCACCGATATCGTTTATAATCGTCTTCATCCTTTTCGACGAGCTCGTTTGGACACGCCGCATTTCCATGAAGGCTCAGATAGGTGAGTTTGGGAAATTTTTTGGAAATTGAGTCCAACAGGAATTCCAGATCACGCAGCTGCAAACAGGGAGTAAAAAGGTGCAGTGATAGTTATGAGTATTGGCAGAACAATAATTCATCATGTGTGAACGACGCACACAGCGCTTCCAGTAGATCACAAAATGAACCGGAAATTGATGGCAAAGGTTCGTGAACGAACCTCATTCTTGTTCAGTGAAAGGGTTTGCAACGAAGGGAGGCTGGGAAACTCGACCGTGTCGCCGATGCAGTTGTTGTCAAGGATAAGGTCTTTCAAGGCTGTGAACTTGGATAAATTCTGCATTCCAGACCTGAGTCACATCGCAAAACCATCATTTCAAAAGCGTGTCAGAGGTATGGGTGGACCCATCGCACACAACCAGTCGGCGCTGATGACACTCATTTACCCACATAAGACCGCAAAAACATCGAACTGGAAAGCAAATTATAACAATACCTGATAGAATTGTAGCTGAGGTCGAGCCGCTCGACTGTTTTGCCATATTTGTTTCCAAGTACGGCAGGTACTTCTTCGAGATCTTGCCCAGCACACGAAAGCTGATAGAGGAGTGAGTCTTACATCAGCGTATGACCGAAAAGACAGCAACATACAGTGGCCGATGATTACACGCAATTATCTCGAGCACGAAAAACGAAGCACAACCCACCTGCACACCGTCGACTACGGCAGCAGCGAGAATCTCGCTCCCGTCGCCAGTGCTTGGCATCGTCGTAGTCGCCGTGTTGTCGGAGTATCTCAGGCGAAAACAGGACCACTGCATTATGCACACGGAAAATGGCAGGCATCGCGTCAGCCTTTATTCAGCTCCATTCGGATCAGCAAGAAACACGGCTCCATATGATTGTAGTTGGCGATGCTTGTGTTGTATGTAGTACCTTCAAAGTTCGACGACTGTGCGTGCTGTTCTGGTGTCGGAGGGCTTCAATTCTTACAATGATAACAGGAGCACACACGAATTAAGGCACACAGCAGATGCTCAACATGACGGGCGTCTGCGAAGCAAACATCGAAGCGCACTTTCATGATATTGCATGGATTCAGCGGCAGACGCTGAGCCTGACCCCATGACCCGCTCGTGGTGGTGACATGTTATCCCGAATAGTCAGTTGATTTGAAATCGTGCCTCAAATTGTGTGCAAATCTCACTTGCTGTTCAGATAAATATGCTCGGGCTAGCCAGTTGTAACACGTTTCTCGTTTGAAATAAGGAGAACTTGCCCTACTGATTCTGTCCAACGGACTAACTTGAGGGCACTGTTCTGTCTATTCCTCGTTCTGGTTTTCATATCACTTCTCGAATGCGTTGTGCACTGATTTTCTGATGTGACAAGCCCATACGACTTGTAATTGTGTGTTTATGGCCAGCATTTGCTATTCCATAACTTCGAGTGTGTACAATTTTCTTTTCACAACTCGTACTGTAGTCACAGTATCAATGAATCGAGTGTGAATGTAAAAGGAAAGCTCACACTCGTTACTGATTGCGCGACGCCCCAAGAATCGGCTGGGACTCCTCGGAGGATGAAATATGGCTGGCACCGGCGACAATGCCGCGTTGCACGTCGCGCTGGGTCATGTTGCTGCACACACAAAGTACATGCAACAAGTAACACAAAACAGCACAAACAGCACATATACACGGAGGCATTAGAGATGAATGGTGCCTCTGAGTCATTGCCAATCACCCGATGCCATTATACCAGCCAGGCCAGTCGACCACAGCAGCACAATTTGTCACAAGTGGTTGTCTCCAGAGGGAACAAAGACATGCAGCCTTGGTCAGTATATCGGGCGCACCGTGCACTACTCTACAATTTGACTGCGACAGCCACAAGACACCCACCGCCCGCCCGTGCTGCGGTACCACCGGTACACGGTGAGGAGTGTGAATGCGCTCCCAATGGTGATGATGCACCACAGCGACGCATTGATGACGGTGAGCGTGCCAAACAGCCGCGCCTTGCTCTTATGTTCGGGATTGTCATCCCCGAACTTGAAAAATTTGATGCCCGTTTCAAATCCCCTACGTTGTGGGTGGCAAGGGTAGCGACAGACAGCACCATGCAACAGTAAGGACGTACCGATCCAACAAGGACACTGTTGGGATGCACACAGATGCAAACATCGACAACGCAGACTGGCCGATACCCACGGATCAAACGCCTGGCGACTGCCCAACTGCATTTCAATGCGACACCAACAACGGCTACTCACGCGAATCCAAGGCCGCTCTCTGGGGCAGGCCCAATAACGTACACGAGGTCCCAGCATATATTGATGAATCCCTGCGAGCCGGCGCACACACGACAACAGCTCACAATCAGTACAGATGGCGCTGGTGTGTTGCGCGCGCCACTCAATAGGGCAACGAAAACGACAAAGTAAAGAAAATGTGCCACTATACACCCACACTTCTTCTTCCCTCCATCTTGCGATTTTGCAAAACCTCATCGACTACATGAGCAAGACACACAAAAGGAACTCAATATAGCCTCTATCTCACAAAGGGCACACACAGTGCATATCACCATCACCTGTACGAGCAATGCATAATGCAAATAGAGGATGAACACCGACAGACTGCAACGACAACACCATCCGATCACCCACGTGGAAGAACCAGAACCAGTAGCTGATGCCGGGCTGCTTGAGACCGGCTGCAGTCATAGCATACACACGCACACGCCCACGCCCACGCACACCATGGAATGATTACGTGATTGCGATCGGCGCCACATGGAACGGGTAAATGTATGCGCAAGGAGAAAACACCATGCAAACACATCCAAGGCAAACAAACTCACTCTTGCGGTGCAGCTCGTACAGACGGTAATACCAGAAGTAGAACGACAGGGGAATTCCAGTGATGGTCCAGATGAGACTGAGAAAGAAGTAGGTGGCGTCGTTACCTCCACAAATCTGTCAGGTGGATACCATGGGCCAACATGCACACACCACACGCACATAGATCAGGTAAGGGTTGAGTCAACACAAAATAGATGCCACACATATGCACAAAAGAGAGATATCGAACGTTTCTGCTCTTTGCGATGTACTAAAGTAAGAGGCGCAAGCAGGGGCTGGACAAGCGCAATACCGGAATCAATGCATAACACGCGTTAATTGCAAGACTGTATCACGCTCACACAAACTCACCCATTCTACAGGGGATCAGATATGGATGGAAGTTGTAGTTGTTGATTATTATTGTCATTGAATGATTAAATGAATGGATAAATGATTGTTGTTGTTGTTGTTGTTGATATAATTGTCATTGCCCGAATGGGTGTTTTTGTGCATTTTCGTCCAGAATGGACGTAAAGCAGGGGATCAAGTGTGAACAAAAGGTATGCATATGCAACCCGCAAAGCAATGAAGAGCATATTGTGCATATAAGTCCATGGGCAAACACCACACACAACACACCATGTACGCACACACCACACACACTCACCACATACACACACCACACACCTGTATCGCCAGAGAAGAAGTGCGCCATGTTCGTCACGAGCCAAAAATAAACCCGCATGTCATGACTGCAGAGAAAGGATCGAGGCAAAGGGTGCAATCGGACGGAATTTTAACGTGAGACCAGACAGAAGAATTGTTGACAAACGACGGCAGCGCAAGTGATTTTGTTGCGCGGAAACCACACGCGGCACCACACACAAACGCACAGCAGACTGGATGCACACCAGGCAATATACCCCCCAAACAAACATCCCATACGGTGAACAGCTGTACACACACATACACACACAAATATATGCCCGCATATGGAAACTCGCACCACATCTGAGCAGACAGATTACCCATGGCACTCACCAATCCAGACAGCATACGCAAAGTAGACGTGGCGGCGCATGACAGCGTCCGTGTGATCCTTGGGAATATCGTGAAACACCACCGGGTAGCACACGGGCCAGTTCTTGAAGCGCGCACGATCAACTGTGTCCGCAACGTCCTTAGTCAGCCGCTGAATCTCGAGATTGCGCGCGTCCAGCTCGGCCTCCTTGTTGCGCAATTGCTCGCGCTGTCCATGGCGACAAGAGCAGAGAGTGTGTAGCATTCAAGTCAGATTCTAGGCGCAGTGTCCATGGACTCCACAACAATAGCAGGGGAGTTGTAGGATCAGTCAGTGTTTTAGGCGCTGTGCCACATGAACTCCACAACAGGCAGAGACACACAAAGAGATGTAGGATTCAAGTCAGTGACTTAGGCATTGTGCCCATGGACTCCACGACAGCAGAGAGTGAGAGAATATCCAGCGTAGGTAGGGATGTACTGTAAATATCCAACGACAGGGAACAAATGACAAACAGCCACAAGCATACGGAGGGCATCCTGTAATTGGGGAAATAACAATGCCAACTTGGCCAACGCACTCTGACAGCACCTGTCAAACGACCAAAGCGATATATTATTGATATGTCACACACACTGAGCAGAAATGCAGCCATACCGCGACAATGTTCTGCATTGATTGCAAAACACACTGCACTCACAAGGTAGTCGGCTTCAGAACCAACAAAGCCAGATGCCTGGCTGCCACCGCCTGCCGCCGGTCGCGCGGACGGCGCTTCAGGGCGCCGTGCCGTTGTCGTCGCGGCATCGTCGGTGCCAATCGTAGCTGCCGACGCCTGAGCGGTCAGTGGGCAAAGACTCGGGTCGAATTAGTAGTCATATGTGCCTTTCATATGCATATGAATGTGTGTGTGTGTTTGACTGCGACAAGAGGCCTCGGATGTGAATGACACGACATACAATAAGGGGTCGACAAATTTGCCACGAACCTTGCGGGGGGCCGGAGCACGATTACCGGCCGAGTCCCCGCCGAAGGGGTTGTACTCTGACATTTTGCAGCGTTTTTCAGTTGGCAAGGTGAACACATGCAGTTTTAAACACACGAGGGAGATGAGCAGAGTGTGGAGCGTGCATGACAGTGATGATTTGTAGGTAACAACAAACGCGCCGTCAGTCTCGGTCATCCGCTGACGTCGGCAGATTGATAGTAGCCACATTTGGGCGTTGCGAATTGCCGAATACTCGGCCATTCCCACAGCGGAATGCAAGCGGTTTACTACCCCGGATGATGGTCCGTGCGCTGTACTTACTGAGTAATGCCAGTCAACCATACATGCGTTTGTTACAGCCATGATCTTTTTTTTAAGTAAGCAACACGAAAATTGCTGCACGTAGTGAGCGAATGAGCAGTAAACAGAGCTCCAATAACATATCCTCTATGCAATAATGGCACTAGTACTATACTGTTGACCTTACGTTTCAGCAATTATGGTTGGAAACATATTCCACTTGCACGTCCTCTTTTCCACGAAGCGGAACCTTCTTGATAAACGCATCCACGCGAAGTTGACCGCCGGGCTTCGCCGTATAAAGAGTACTGTCAACAACATGTTCAAATTCATCTGTAAATTGCACATCCGGGTTAGAATTGTGCCGAAATTGGGGGTTTCTGAATTTTGCGTGGATTTTTTCTCCGGAGAAAATCCCCGACGATACGATCCCACTAACCCCCACCCTATCTTTGCCGACGCCGCAATTGCTTTGTCAGAAAAGAGGCGGAAAAGCGGAAAAGAGGCGGACATCATTGATCAAGAGTACGAGGGTTACCATTGCCGACTATGACTATGTTACTTCTGACCGCGCAGTTTGCCGCAAACGAAATATATTGAGCAAAAGAAGATGATGAATTGGGGAGCAATATCAACGCAAACGAAGCAAAGACGAGACAATACGCGTATGGTATGGTAGGCCAATTTGTCTGAGTGTGTGTGTGTGTGTGTTGGGCGATTCAAAGTTCCTGAATAAGCTTGGGTGCTTCCTTGAGGTCGGCTGTCTGTGGCTCCATCTGCGATCCGCCTACTTTCCCAGGGATGACGAGCGTGTCCTCGTTGACCTCGTCTTGCCCCTCAAGAACACCCAACGCAAGGTTCTGCAGATGCGCAGGGGAGGGGTTAACAGTCATTCTCAGTGTGCAGAGCTGCCAGTGCGTCCGTAGATACAATGACTATAGGCTCGCACAAGAGGACTCTGGTGCGGAAGTATGACATGTCATACGCTGCAAAAGTTCAAAGGCGAAAAAAATATCAACAGCACAAAGGGAGGCGAGGCGAGAGACTTGCCAGTTCAATGTAAGGCTTGGACTCGTCAACAGGCCCCTCGATGTCAAAGTCCGCCGCCGGTCTGTCCTTCATCTGCGAGCCAAGCTGCTCATTTGCCGCCTTCAGCATGGGCAAAAACATGCTCACGCGGTCCATGACTGGGTTGCACGGGGAGGCAGACAAACAACGCAAATTAGGACGGGCACATGGGGCCAGCTGCGGATAACCATCGAATATGAAGTACTACGCCGTCGATCACGACGACGCCAAATGTTCCACTAAGCTGCTGCGGGTTGCCCACGGACCCACGGATCGCCTTACTCACCACTACTCCTCTCCACTCGTGTGATCTCAGGACGAATCTTCCCCTTTTCTTTCTCTCGATCGATACGAAAGACCTCGTCTGCTCAAATATAGTAACGTCGACGGAAGCACACCATTTAGCACAAAATCAAGCCGATGTGTCGAGATGCACAAGTGGCGAGTAACAAACCTTTGGAGCTTGTCTCCACGCGCAACAATTCCTTTGACACGCGCTGCTTCTTTCTAAGTTCCGTTGACGGCACTTTCGGTCTTGCTTTTTCGTGTGTCTCGTTGGAGGGTGCCGGTGCAGCCGCGACGCTGCCAGCCTCGCCTTTTGCCAGGCGCGCCGACCTGCGCGGTGGTGCCATTGTTTCTGCTTCTTTCACACTACAGCTCTCGGAGTCGATAAACTCTGCGGATATGGAACAAATGCTTGTCACCAAAAGAAACCACGTCTTCGGCAGTTCAAGCCGCCCGTAATTGTACTGATTGCCATGTGCAGAAAATTAGTGCGTCATCAGCACGTGACACAGCGCGTGATCACGTGATCGCGATCCCGTTTGTAGTGACATCACCAGCGCCCTTCGTGTCAAATGACGGCGATCGGCAGGGCCACATGATGCGCATCCCTCGCATCCCATTGGCTGCGGCTGTGCCGCTAATTCAAAATAAACACCGCCGCCATAGTCACCCCATACTCATCCCTCCGACTAATCAACGACGCTTACATCATGCATACAATCGACTCTGCAAAATTCAATCGTGCGAGTGCTGATAGTCAGGCCATAGTGAGCTAATAGTGAGTTGATAGTGAGCGCAACGCACAGACTGTGGCTGTTGTTCCGTCCCACACACATTCACAGCAGTGCATCGGAGGATGTTCCGCCCGCACATGACCGCTGCTGTGATTGATTGCATGATGCACGTCATTCTCAACCCCATCTCACGCTCTTTGCAGCCAAGCCACATTCTTCGTGCTCTCTCCACACTCGTGTCGCCAGCAGTTGGCAGGGATAGAGTGGAGCTGCTCTAAAAATACGCATGGGTGAACTCATCGCAAGCATATACATTCAATAACTCACGCCTTCCTTAGTTTTTTGAGCCACACAAACACACACGCACATTCGCGGATTTCACGCATAATACGTATCGTATTCCATAGCCCTGGTCAATGTTGAGAACACCATTACATAACGACGTTAACCTCACCAACTGTCGCCGTTCGTCATGCCCCTGAGTTGCGCTTTCCTTTGCCTCACACATTGGAGGGCGCGCAATTGACCAGCACAAAGCTCAACGGGAAAGCGTCTGGCGGTCTGGCGGTCTGGTGGTTTGGGGTTGACAGTCGCCCCTGGTGCTCTTGCGGGGTCAGACGAGCAGGCGATCCGCTCGCGGCAAACTGACATTCGAGAACATTCCGTGCTTAGAAGTTTGCATTCGCCCGCACACACTCGCCACTCTGAGACACACGCGTGTGAAGACCTCCACTCACACCGCGATAACTTATCTAACGGCTGTTGTTGATTAATACGTCGACTGCGGGATCAAAGCCCCTGTCGTCTGCCTGCTTTTGCTGTCACGCAAAGGCCCCGTGCAACTGTGTGTGCGCCTCCCGCGCGCTCTTGCGCAACAATGGTCGAGCATCCGGCAGGCCGTCATTAAGTGGGGCTGCTCCCCATTGTCGCAGTCGTTTTTGTGTATTCGGACGCCCCTACGTCGTGGAATCACCATCAGGATGGGTGTCGCGCGAGTGCGCGTATGGCTTGTGGCCCTCCCTTGTCTGGACTTTGTCGCCCATGTTATCATTTTTTTTGTTGGAGGATGCGTGGACACTTCCGTCGATTATTCGTGCCAGGACTTCCTTCATGACAGCGTGGAAAGATTCACTTTCACGCAGTCAACTTTTGATCTCCTTGTGGTAAGTGGATCCGCCTTCAAAATGCTGTTTGCGTCGTAATTTTGGGATAATGCGCGTGTTCGCCCCACGAACTGGGTTGTGTCTCGATGCCTCGAATAATTCACGTGTATGTTTGCCAACTAACATGGCACCTTCATAACAACAAACAAACAATGCAGCTGTCGCTTGTGAGGGGCGCTGTTATGCTCGGCATATATTATGCGTTTGTGGCACGTGTCGTGCGACGCATCGTGAACGCAGACACGAAAGATGCTTCTCACCATGACGACGAGTCACTCTTTTTTGATGAGAGGGCGGCGTCGTTTGTTATTCCGCTTGCGTTGATTGTATATGCGGCCTTCAAGGCGTGGGACATGCGCGTCGACAGTGACGACAACATGTATGGGCACACGGGGACGGCCATTGCAATGCTTGCAACAACCGCGATCGCATCACTCGCAGAATTCGCAACTTCATTCTTTCTCTTTGTCGTCCTCTACGTAAGTGCATCGCAACGTACATTCGTCCAGAAGAAGGGGTGCATTGGTGTGGTACCTGTAGCTTCCTCCTGCATGCTGCTGTGTAGTTATGGTGTCCATTATGGGCTTCCTCATTCAGTCTCTGGTGACGCCATCCATCACAGCGCCCGGATTACTAGTATTCACCCCTCTCCCACACTCCTTACTCTACTCTGCAGGTACGCTGGCAGGATAAGACCATTCTGGATGAAGAATCGCCGCTGATGGGACGAGTGCGCCGGCGGAGAGGCTCGTCGTCGGATAACGGCTCGTACAGCAGCACTGGCAGCAGCAGTCCTCCGGGTGGCGTTGACAAGGGAAAGCGGCGCGCAACAACAAGCGAGGACGGCGGCTCCGTGGGCGCATCCCTCGGCCACGGCAGGCGGCGCCACGACGACAGCGAATCAAGCACTGACTCTGACGAGGATGAAATGGCTGCCATTGAGTCGTCGTTTGCCGCAGGGTCGTCTGGTCGCGTGATTCCCGGCGGCGGTGGCGGCGGCGGCGGGGACGGCGGGGACGGCGATCACATGCCGCCGCCGTCATTTGCACGGTCGCATCCTCGGCTAAGCATCGTGTCTAGCGGAGGCGACTCTCCGCTAAGCTTTGTTTCCAGTCCCGGCATCGGCGTTGGTGTGGGCCACGTGGCACCGCAGACCGTCGCTCTTGTGGGGTCTAGTTCAAGCCCAACTATTCCTCCGGGCACGTCGCTTGCGAGCACCCATGGCGGTGCCGTTGGCAGTAGTGCCGGGAGCATGTCGTTTGGTACGCCGGGACTTGGCGCGGGCGGGGGCGCGGTGGGCGTGGGCAGCCAGTCTCCCGTCCTTGTCGGGCTTGTTGGCAGCATGGACGGAGTTGGCCTTGTTAAGAGCGCTGGCTCTTCTTCGCCACATCTGGGTAGGGAGCAGCAAGCGGGTCGTCCGGACAGGCGCACCAATCTGGCAATGGAGCTCCTCAAGACAGAGGAAACGTGGGTTTGATGCAGATAGCATGACAGCGTGTGTGAAAACTGGGACATCCTCCCTGTTTATGTGAGGGCAAGCATTAACATCCCATTCTCTTTTGCACCTCCCTTCCCCACCCTGGGTCTCGGATGGTCACAGATATGCGGACGGGCTGAATGTGATTATTGAGGTGTTTTTGACACCCTTGAAGGAAGCCGCTGCGTATGAGCGTCCCGTCGCATCGTTGAAGGAGATACGCGCAATATTCTCTGAGATTGAGCCCATCCACACGATCAGCAGTCATCTCGTCGGCGAATTGCGAAATAGGTGTGTGCCTATACGCCGGTTTGATGCCGTTAAAGCGCGCGTGTCCGTATGTGTGCCCTTGTGTGTCCTGTGTCCGTGTATGTGGTTGAGTGCTTGGAGTGTGCGCATTAAGGGAGTGTGCGCATTAAGGGGCAAAACGAGAAGAGGGCGCTGGTTGGCTTTTCTTCAATTTGAGCTTTCAGACTGACTTCATTCCTCACCAACATTCCCGCAAACTATGCCGCACTACAGATTGGCGCGCTGGGGCCCGTGTACGTGTCTGTCGGATGTTTTTTCGCGGGGTATCATGAACTACCTGAAGCTATATTCTGTGTATGTCAACAACTACGAGGAGGCCCTCAATGTGCTTGACAAGTGCCGCCGCTCAAACGCCGCCTTCCGAGCGTTTGTGGACCGGGGAGAGGCGAACCCTGCGTGCGGCCGGATGTGTCTTGCTGACCTTCTGATACTTCCCGTGCAGCGCATTCCCCGGTACGTGCTTCTCCTGAACGACCTTGTGCGGTACACGGCGGCGTCGCACCCCGACCACGCCGGCCTGCGCGAGGCACTCGATGGCATGCGGCAGCTCGCTGTGCGCATCAACGAGGCCAAGCGCCAGGCGGACCGCGTCCACCGCATGATTGCTGTCCAAATGACAGTGAGAGATTGCCCCGAACTAATGGGCAATGGGCGGCGCCTCATCGAAATTGGCCGCTTTGTGGAACTCGAGGGCGCCGGGGGATACATTGGCGCCCGCCGCGTCACATCACGCGTCCTGCAACGCATGGTGGAGGCTATTGCGGGCGAAATTGGGTTTGATCCGTCGAAGCCCCCTTCGCCCCCGCCCATCGCTAGTGCGGCGATTCCCATGGGAGCACGTGCCCTCGCCGCTGCCGACCGGGCGGCTCTTGCGCACATTGAGCGTCTGAAGAGCGACGCGGCGGGAAGCGAAAACACAGCGCTGACACTGTCCAGCGGATCGACCATCACAATGGACCCCATCAACTATGAGAACGCCAGCCTGAATGTGTCCATGACGGCATCGATGGGAATTGGTGCGTCGGCGCTCAACCTGAGTGGTCCCGGCGCCAGGCTGGGTGTTGCATCCCTGTCGTCGTCTGGGGCCGCCCAATCTCCTGCTGCATACGGAGGAGGGGGGGAGCTGTCGGGCGGCGTTGTGTCGCATCCCGTACGGCCCTCGCCCGTATCACCGACGCCCCTGTCCTCCGCTGCGGGGCTCTCCCCCGCGTCCCACCCAGATTCAAAGGCGTCGCCCACGGCTGATGCACTACTGGAGGGGGTGCTCGAGGGATTCGAGGGAAGCGAAGTGGATTTGTTTGGCTCTCCCTCGTATGGCGCAGCGGCGGCAAGTGCGCGCCGTGTCGCTGCCCTGGCGGAAGCCCCCTCTGTCTCTGGCGCTCTGGCAGACGCATTGGGCGACCCAGTTGTCAACGGCGGTGGCGAGCACGAGGCAGCACTTGCCACCGGAGAGTCTGTAGATGGGCAGGTGGATGCCGTTGCTGTTGACGATGCATTCCACGGCGCATTGGCGGCGTACGCTTCGCAGTTCCTTGCAGTCGACGCCGCCGCACTCGTCTTGCGTCGCGATCCCCCTAATTTAGAGGACTTTGCGACTGTCTTTGGTGTCTCGTTGCGTGCTCAGCTGTCGCGTCCGTCTGCTGTCGGTGACAGCGCAGCGCTGAATGTGGCGAACAAAGCGTTCATTGAGGGCATGGAGCGCTTTTGGACAATTGTGGCGACCTGCATCGACCAACGGCCGCCGGGAGCAGCCCTCGTGAAGCGCCAGAAGACCACGGCGTATGTCTTCAATGATTGCGTGATGCTGTGTCGGCGAAGGAAGCCGCGTAACTGGCGGCGGCCCTCGCTGTCGATGGCTAGCGGGCCCGGTGCGTCTCTGTTTTCAACGAGCGGCAGTGCGTTGATGTCGCCCTCGAGTGACCCCCGCTATGACATGCTGCAGGGAGAGGAAATCACATTCCAGCGGCTGATACCCCTGGACGATGTGACGGCCAGCCAGCCGCTGCCGGGTACTGAGATTGGCACGGAAGACGCTTCGCGGCTGGTGACTCTGTCATACGCCGGCAGAACGCATCTCATGCGCGCCGACGAGAAGGCGATGCGCGATCGCTTTGTGCAGGCGGTGACGGCATCCGCAGCTGAGCGTGCGGCGGCCCTGTCGAGTGAGCGCTCGTCCCCACTCACCATCATTCACGTCGTCCATGAAACAACAGTCTAGTTTGCTGTTGGTTGCGTGCCCGTGCAGGCCCGCCCCTTGTTGCGTCTGTGTTTTTGGTGTTCATTGTGCATGTCCGTGCTATTCGCAGCGTCTACTGAGCGATTGCTTTCATTTGTTTGCGTTGTCTGTGAATTTGGCGTGGTATCACGCCACCTTCTTATTGTATAAAGTATGATATAAGCATGGCAGTGCCTTGAGTAGTTCGCCACATTAGACTATTAGGCCAGCGCGAGTGAAACAAAACCTATAATTATAATTATGCAGAGAGCCCACTGCAGCGTCGACAACTGAAGGGCACACAGCCGATAGAGGGCGGGCTCTCCGGCCCTATGACCACTATCATTGCCATAGTTATCGAGTATCGGTCACTTGCATTCTCAAGCAGTCACCTGAAGTGACCGACGGAACCAACGGCCAGCACTGAACACGCCGAGCCATCGGTCACTGTAAGTTTTGTTCCCCAACAACTTATGCATTTACCATATTTACAGTCATACTGATTAGGCACGGGGCAGCGACCGTGCCGCAGACGTGCGATTGACAGTTTGTCAACAGCAAAAGCCTCACACTGCCGACATCACCCCTCCGCATCGCTCTCTGCGCGGACATAAAAGGTGGAACCGAATGAGCAACGCAGTTCTAACTGAAGTGAAGCACAAATTTCGGTCGTCTGCTCGGCTGGTGCATGATACAGCTCTGATACAGCTCTGCCACTATGATCCCAGTGACGAATATGTGTGTGAGCTAGAGCACACACGCCATCGCTACATGCAGCAACCGACTGCGGTCGTTTGTGTCTGGTCACCTTGTGCACGCGGGGCTGCCGATCGCATGGAGAGCAGCATTCGGTACACAAGCGACGCCGGAATGCTCACGTGATCGCCGTCCTCGCGGAGCCTTGACTCGTTGCGATTCACGACCTGCCATTCAAAATACGGTCATAGGCTGGGTCATTGCCAATGTTTGATACTGACGAACGCTATGAAATCGTGGACACATGACCACCCATGCTGATAAGGGACAGTAGAAACGGCGGCGCACATAGCAACGACCTCCGGGGTAGGTGCCAACGCACACACAAACTACCGAAATACTTGTCGCATTCATACAGCCAGGCAATTTCCTCTGGCCGATTGAGATTCCACAGCATACACACACAGTCGTGCCAGTACACTCGCTCCAACACACACGATACTCACGTCGTCAAGGTGGACTGCGGGCGTTTGCACGTCCGGGGAGGGGCCGAATATCTTGATGGTTGAGTCGATTCCGCTTGCGGCGACGATGGGGTCGAAGGGGTGCTGCACGCAGCAGTTGACAATGCGCCTGCAGGTTCCCAAGAAAGAGGGGTCCGCCCAAACGAGTGTCGGCGGCCATGTGGGGGTGAACGACGACTGGCATACGAATAGAGTACAGTAGAGGCACCACCACAGTCATTCGTCATGCGCACCATCTAATTAATACAAATATACATATACGGGTATATGCAGGACTGAATGCCCACCGATCAGCCTCGACATAATGCAGAAGCTTGCCCGTGGCCTTCTCCCAGAAGAACAGCCGGCCGTCGTCACTCCCGCTCATCACAAAGCGCGTCCCGAAAAACCCAACCTGCTTAATCTACGCACAACAAAACGCGGCGGCATTGACAGTTGCCATAGAAACAGTGAGCGCCGCACGGCAGGAATCAGCAAAAGTGGATATGCCAGAACGTCCACAGACACGCAACAAGCCAACCAAGCCACCATAAATTCATTTGACACTCAGCAATTCACTCGCAACATCGACTGTCCAAAAGCATATGCATCGACAAAGGTGCATCTGCAGAGCAGAAAGTTCGCAATCTGACTCACCATCGTCTGCACATTTCTGTGGCCCAAGTACCGCATTGTGAGTGCAGGTGCAAATTCGGACTGCTTGGCTTCACAATCCGCCTCCTCGCGCCGTCCGCGTTTCATATTTCTGAAGCCCCTTTGTATCCTCCGTGCGGCGTCATCACGGCGCTGGGCATCACCGTCGTCTACACGGGCGTTCCGGTCGTCCGGCGGAGATACAACGACAGACACCAGCCCTGAATCCAGTGCACTGCCCGCCAGGGACGTCACTAGCTGCAATGGCGCACTTTCCGTTGTGTCGTCCGTGGCCACGTCATCGTTACCGGCGCGGCGACTCCGCACAGCCGCAGCAAGCCGATCCCCCGGCTCTACATCCGGCGGAGAACGCAGGCGCCGAGCGCGCACGTGACTTGCCGGTGTATCGGTGGCCCTTTGCGATGGAGCAGCCTCTAAAATCGATTGAAATTCCAAATGATACAAACAGTGCGACAGGGAAGTCACCACAGCAGCTTGTCTCACTCACGTGCGTCACATTGCATTCATGCACGCACTGCGGAGGGAATCACGCTCCGTTGAGTCCGACGAAACGCAATTGCCATTCACATCACTTTGATCCGATCACAGTCACGCACACAAACTACTCATAAATAGAGAGCGCGCAGAGTGCAGACCCACCGGCAGTCACCGACGGACCCTCCGGATATTGGCGCAGCGGCGGCGGATTGCGGCCTCTTGCTGCAAACGGGTGGCGCTCTGGGGCCATTTCCTCACTCACCACGGCACCGTCACTGCCGTCACTGCTATTGTCATGTGAGGACGCGACTGCATCATCCAGAGGATCAATGTCCATTGCCTCGCCGCTGCACGACAATCCAGAGCAAATACGTCCTCAGTGTGAGAGCAAGCGTATCTCAAGGCATGCACCGTAAACGGACATGCCCCGCGTAACCGCTATTGCCGCCAAATGCGCGCATGCACATTGGTGGCTTCATGCGACAATCACCACACCCCTAGCGCCCAATCCAACGTGCAAATACGCACCTGGAAGAGGCAGTGTCGCTGTCGTCATCACCGCCATTACTGTCGTCACCGTCGTCACTGTCGTCATCGGCGTACACATGACGGTTGATAAACGCTTCCAATTGTGCCACAAGCGGATTGTTGATAGTCGTTTCATCGTCTGTCATCATGGTTGTGAGGGTGTGCATGTGCGTGGATATGTGTGCGAGTATCGATCGATCGCAAGGTCATGCCATGCCATGTGGCAATGCGGACGCATGATGACAAAGGAAAGTCGGTCAAGTCAGTCAAAATTACAAAAGACCTAACGGCCCATTTTCGTTACCGCACACACAGCAGCGGATCAAGATCAAAGCCAGCCAAAGCATTCAGTGAGCATTCGTGGGACGCCGCATACGACAGCCACTGGCTGCACTAAGACAGCGCACATCGAAAATACTGTTGCATACTTTCAACGAACTACAGTCCAGATCGTCCGCACGCAAAACATGAGCACGCGTAAACCAAACACACGTGACCACTGGCAGGAAAGGGTATCCTACCATTGAGTGCGGTGCGCACGCGCAGCCGACGCCGTCCGGGTTGTTCCGGCGCTTCTGCTCCAGGCCACGCTGTCACGCGCTGCCCTTGGCGGGACAAATCAAACAGATAGATACATTCGCCACTATACGACACCTGCAAATCACGTGGATTGAATCGCACAGTGGTATGCGGACGCACCGGGGTTCAGGAGAAATGCCGTGGTGGTCATTGGTTGCGTTGAATCAGCAGAACAAGGCATTAGTTCTTGCGATGCTGAAACACGATGGACAAACTGTCATTCCCGCCATGTCTCTCAGGCAGAGGAGGGTTGGCAGACAGCACACTCCGGCCATGACGCGCACAAAAACGAGCATAAAAAGAGACCCAACAACAGAACATACAGACGCAGGCACATACTGGCACATACTGGCCCATACTGAACTGAAACACACCAGCAACTGCGATCCCGTGTCCGGGTCATAGCGCACGGACGTAATGCGGGACCGGCGACCAGCAAGATGGTCGGGCACAAATTCGCACGCGGGCGCGCCTGCATAGCGCACAAACCGCCGATCATATACGCGAACACGCGAGTCGGAGCAACCGACGGCAAAGTAGTTGTGGTCAACAGGGTTGAGGTTCATGGATGTGGGCGATGGCGAGCGAGTGACAGCCTGCACATGACAAGGGAGACATGATGGTGAGCGCAGAGGGCATGAGCGATGCGGGTGGTTAGGGATCATTGAGGCACT
The DNA here is from genome assembly GCA_943704495.1 of Pigoraptor chileana. Taxonomy (NCBI): domain Eukaryota; class Filasterea; order Ministeriida; family Capsasporidae; genus Pigoraptor; species Pigoraptor chileana. The sequence continues at coordinate 10,626 of CALSCR010003892.1, read as the reverse complement.
GCCGATGACATCACTGGTGGGCGGCTGTGTCAGTTGGCGACGCACAGCGGCAGCGCACCTCGAGATCGACAAGCGTGTCTTCTGTGCAGCCGTGGCACATGCACGACGACTTGACGCGCAAATCAAACTGCTTCACCTGCAACGTCGCAATCGGCAAGCAAGTGTCAATTGCGGCATGTGCAGCGATGAGGCTGACAGTACACTCTAGTGTGCAATGTGATGGATGCAGAAGCAGTGCGCATTGCCGCAGCCACTCAGACAGCAATGGGCAGCCACTCAGACAGCAATACAATACACAGCCATCAGACAGCAATGCGCAGCCACTCAGACAGCAATACAATACACAGCCATCAGACAGCCATGCACGGCCACTCAGACAGCAATACAATACACAGCCATCAGACAGCCATGCACAGCCACTCAGACAGGCAACTCAAACAGCAATGCACAGGCCCGTCGGCAGCTCCTCCACTTACCGTGTGATCTGCCGAGCACGATAAAAAGACACCGGGCTCCGAGGGCACCACATACAGCTCATACGCCATGTCCGTGTGGCATCGAAACTTCTGCAGTTGACATCAAGCAGATGGAGCTGCTGCGTTATCGCTTGCACAGGAGGAGCAGGGAAACACACGCACGCACTCACGTGCATGCTTGCGCACAAACAAAAGAAACGTGCCTTGTGACTGTCCGTATTGACATCCGAGTGCACGATTGTTCCATCGGCAGCACACGACAGCATCTGCGTATCGTTCGTTGCAGGAACAAACTTTGCCGCAAAAATGTTTGCAACGTGACCCGTTTCCACTGAGTGAATGAGCTTTTCGTTTCTGCAGCGGGAATATAATTTACTCAATGATCAGTGCCTCAGTGCCACGTAATACGATTGACTGTGTGTGTGTGGGCATGTGCGAGTATGTGTGTGTGTGTGAGTATGTGCATATGCGAGTGCATATGTGTTGTATGCGTATATGTGCGTGCGGGTGTACTGAGGAGTGCGAGTGCGTTGTGACAAATAAGAGATAGCACAGAACACAGAGATCTTCAGCACTCAAAACGCGTCGACAAGCAAATCGACTTTATGAAGAAAGAGAAAGTGCGTGCGTGTGTGTATACACAATACTCGAAGCGCAGTAATGCATACCCGTACATTACCTTACGTTATACACGTTGAGCCTATGGTCATCAGAGCCAGTAAGAAGCAGCTCGCCACTTTCATTCCACGCAACAGTATTCACCTGCTTCGGTAGATTATTTAATCAGCACGCAGACAGGAACAGAGAGCACACACAAAACCCATCCCATGTCATGAGACATGATGGCGTCACGCACACGACCATGACAATCACACTGCAATGAAGAGTCACTGCAGATTCAACAATCAGCAAACAAACGATCGACGCCCATGAATGATATTAAGAGTGGTCGGCAAGTGCCGTGCACAAACGCAGCATTGCAAGGGCACCACATCACACACACAAGAACGACAGCCGATGCACTCACACAGCCCGAGTGGCCTTTCAGTAACGATGTCTGCATGAGATGCTGCGAGAGGTCCTTCAGGCCTACAATAACACGAATCCGCTCCCCGTATATCACACATTTGTTCGGTGGCAAAAGGGGAATCAGACGACAAGCAATTAGCAGAAAACGAGGGGAGACGTGCGTTTAGTTTAGGTTGACCGGTAATGAGTGACTCCACAACAAAGGCTGACAACACCTCCACCAGAAGCTCTCCACTTTCAGACCAACCGAGAACGTCGTGCATGATCCGTCTACGGGGCATCCCTGGCGCACTCTCCCTGTGTTGCAGGATGCCAAACAGGGAGCCTGCGGCCTGGCGACGGCGTGGAGACGACATGCTCCACGGACACTTGCGAGACGACAGATGCACCCAAAGGCAAGCGGTGCTCACCACAATATGCGAAAGGAATAGAAAGGCTTGATTTGCAAACACGAAATAATGATTCTCTTGGAATATACACATGAAAAAAGTATATTACATGCCATTGCACACTGAAGATAATGTACCATCATTCCCACCGCTACTTAATACCTATTCGGCATCATAAGTTAGGTCTGTCGTTCTCAGTGTGATTCCACACAAATGAAATTCAACAAATAGCAGTTTTTCCGCCTTGTTGTCGTCATCAATTTTTTCGATGCCAAAATTCACAGCCCAACCGCCAGTTTACTCTGCCAGTTTGCTCTCTGGCACAGCAATTTGCGCGCAAGGATCACGATCGCATCCACACAAACCAAGCCAGCCTTCACCTTGCCCACTCCCCTGCCACCAGGCGAAACAGCGGAACTGTCGCCACTCGAACCGAATAACTAGGCGGCAGCAGTCAGCGGCAACAGCCCAAAGGCAGGCACGTGATGCTGAGTCATTGCACGTCCTCGTGGTTGCGGAGGTCTTCATTCCGAGCGATGATTCTGTCTGCAAGATGGTGGTTCACATCTCTGTGGTGCGCTTCGTCGGTGCGAATGGCGAGAATGACGTCACGGAGGGTGGCCGTCTGCGGCAGCGACCAGTAGTCAATGGCGATTTGCGGGGCGTGCTTGTTGGTCAGCCGACCAGACTCCATCGCCGTGAGAAAATCAGTGTACAGCACCACAGACTCCTCAGCGAGAAATCCTGGGACAAAATGAAGGATACGGATGCATGCACTCAATAGTATCAGACACACACCCACACACCCACACACCCACACACCCACACACCACACACTCACACATGTGCAACTGCAGCGGATTCAAGCTCTCAGAGGTCGGCAGGTTCTATTATTATATGCCCGAATCAAGCAGTGGTATATGATTCGACTCAACACATATGCGCTGTGCCCTCCAACCCCGCAATGTGAGCCAGAGGCCGTACACGTATGGCGGGTGCAGGTGAGTGCGTTTTTGGTAGGGCGGGGGGCGCACGCACAAAATACCCACCGACCATCCTGTGCGCGATGCTAGGAGCAAACAAATACAAGAAAAAGTACGACTGGAAAAAGACCAACTGACTGACGAGAACGAGAATGCGCTCGAGTGTGCCGGGCTTGGCAACCTGTAGCAATAAAGGCGAATCGAAGACGGTGCATGCGTAAAAGTGTGCTTGGTGCATACAAACATGTGACAAAGTAACTTACACGCAGTAGTCGAAACGCGAAGCCAACGCATGGAACAAATGCACTCACAGAAACATCATTTGACTGCATCACACTGCCTCACACTCAAGGCCCACAACAGCAAATCAAAGATGTAGGATTCAAGTCAGTGTCATAGGCGCTGTGCCCATGGACTCCATAACAGCAAATCAAAGAGAGAAGAAACAAAAAAACACCTTGGGCTGCACGAGCCTATCGGCTGCACAAGAAATATGGATTCCAGTCGATGTCACCCAGACGCCACAGGAGAGAGATAAGGATTGAATTCAGCGTCTCGGATGAGTGAGAACCAATTGACAGATGGCAAGATTTAACCGAAATGCCCACCTTCATCCACGTGAGCAGATGCATTCTTTCGTTTTCCGCTTCTGTACATCATAAGGGATACCGATTGAGATGGACGCCGCTGCACCACGTGCCATCCACAACCACTTTCACACGCATACATATTTCACGGACCGCTGTGGCAGACTTGGCTAAGATTGGTGGGTGAGCAGTCCCACAATTACAGCACTCAGAGCACTCGCACTGACTGACCTGCAAGCAGATAGTGAATCCATCCGCCTGTCGCATCATGGCGGGGCATCCGTGTTGAAAAAGAAATCGGGGAAGTAGTGTTTTTGTTTCGTTAATTTTAAGAATATACATTCGGGCACAGTATCGCATCTTAACACCCACAGCATCTCACACGCACCGCAAGCTGCGGTCACTCACCGTCGTGGCGCATCAGGCGAAGGGATCGGAGATGCCGCAGCGACCCACCAACCATCCCAGGCACAGCTGCAATGGTCTCAAGCACCACCGCCCGATGCACATACTTGCGTCGGAAGAATATAAGCGCAGGGACGCTAAGAGACTCAGCCAATTTCAGCGCGATTCGGTCCGATAGGTTCGCCGGTTCTCTGACATGTGCGTGTGTCCATAAACGCAAAGTGTGGTTCTTATCAGGTTGGCAGAAAAACGCAGGAGTGTGCGTGAAGGCACACCCACAATTATCTCAGTCAACAAAGGCGTGACAAGTATTCCATGTGTTCGTGGTGACAGTGCAAACCGGGAAGAATCAGGAGGGCATACCTTCGCTTCTTCAGCCACGCGTCAAGGTCAGCGGGAGAGAGCTTGTCGTGGTGGAACTCGGGCTGCACCGACTGCGGCTGTTCCGGTCGCAGTCGGAAGGTAAACGACGGCGCCTGCTTGCTTGCCGCCGCATGCACTGAATCGCCTTTCAACCCACTCCCACTGCTTCCATCTTTGGCGCCTCCGCCATTTCCCGAAACAGCAAATAGCCGCGCGCTGCTTGTGTGGATTGGCGCGCGGGGTTGCGGGAAGCAATGCGATGAGTTGCGGGGGTTCAGCCGACTGTGCCCGTTGGGTCTCAGTCGAATTGCCAGCGGTCCATAAACACCAGAACAGCGTGAGATAAAAGCCCGTTGATAGCACTGCCATAAAGAGTGCCCCTGTAAGTGCGCCATTCTTCTGCAAGCTTTACTGTGTCCCGGGGGCCTTTTTTTATTCTTTGCATGCCACCTGTGTGTTTATCACATATACACCCCACTCGGAAAAATAAGAAATCGTTTTTTAGTTTCACGGTCGTGTGATGTGCCCATCGAATACAGTCACGTGACCAACTATTGTGCCTGATCGTGCCGTAGTGGATCCGGGCCGCAGCCGTGAACCCCAACTGACTGCCTTCTTCCTTGTCCAAGTTGCTATTTAATATCTACTATCATGGGCAGCGCCGTTAGAAAGGCGGGATCAACTGTCTGACGGGGTGTTGGCATGCCACTGCCGTGACCCTTCACTGAAACTTGGACGGCAATCACTGCAATCCAGCCGGAAACGGCGCGGCGCTAGGCTGTTACTGCGCACGCCGCTTGGCACTATCGCGACATAGGCCGAAATAGAAAGCCAGCGTATTTGGTCCCTTTTGATCGCGGCGTTGGCACACTCGATAGTCCGCTGAGTTCAGTGGGGCAGGCGCGGGCGGCGGAACTGGACCAAGTGCCACCGGCGACCCCGCCGCGCCAGTCATCATACCGGGATGGCGATGGCCCCGCCGCGGGACGCCCGGCAGGTAGAGCCACTGAGCCGTCGCCGATTGTGACAGGCCGGCTGTAGTGCCGCCGTACACATCAGTGGACCCATCAGTACAGTGCCGACAATTCAGCAGTGCGCATCAGTCAGTCTCTCGGTTAGATGGTCGCCAGCCATTGATGTCCTCAACGTTTTAAGTTTGCCTGACTCCGAATGGCCCGATGACAGACTGAGCCATACATAGCCCACATAATCAAAGGGCCACAGCCAGTCCCGGGTTAAACTCAGCCCATTTTTATTCGGTCATCGATACCCGAGTGTCATCCATCCGTGACATTGTCACCCACGATTATTCCCACGCTGATGACAACCACTACGTCCCGGCGGTGACTGTTGACCTTGCCAAGCAAACATCCCAGGGGAGTCGGCCGACTGAGGGTATTCATATGCAAGTCGACCGTGGGAGAATCATCAATCAATAAGCAACGCTCAAATGTCGGCGCGCAGCTTACCAGTGTTCACACGTCCAACCAGAAACCGTGCCGCAGTGTGATTAAATCCACAGTGCGCCAAGCACAGCAGAATGTCTCCGCCTGAGACTTCACACTTGGCAAAGCAGAATGTCGGCGACGGACACCAAACTTGACATCCGGCGCATTCATTGTCCGCGCAACCCGTGAGAGAATATTTGAACGCTGAATAACTCCGCGCTGCCTGCAATAAGGGCGATCGGCCACCGAGGTGCACATTTCACACCCTGTCGCCGCCGGTTCCAAAAATACCGCGGACCGCTCCTGCGGGTGAAGCCCCCGATTCGCACGGATCGACATTTGACACCGTTCACCGATTCATTGTCCTGCGGTCGGTGCCGCAGATCGACTACATCGGACATTTCGGTTGGCCATCGTTACTTAATCCACGTGAAGCGCGTCCCGCGACTCAGCCGGCAAAAAATACATCAAAATAGCTTCAATTGGGTGAAATTTTCGACCGTTTTTCAAATTGAAATGTGCGGGATCAATTGCGCCAATATGAAGTGGATCTCAGTCATGGGCATTTTTTGACAAACCATAACGTTTTTAATGGAAACTTTTCCGATGGTTGGTTGTTTCATCACGAGATGCTTTGCTGAAATAGTCTGTACGCAAATGTATTGGAACACAAGTCAAAATAAAAAAAGAAAATAATTCGTTTTTCATAAAATTAATTATTTTAGTTTTTTCTTTGTTGCGATTTCGCACCTATCCAAAAATGAAGGGGTTTGCGTGTTTTTTTGCCGTTTGGTGTGTGAGGGAAAGCGGTGACAATCTCACAAAAAAACCGCGAGAAGTGAAAGAGCAAAACACACACATGTGGGACGGACACAGAGGCACAACGGCACACACGCCGCACACACACACGCACACACGCACACACACACACACGCACACACACACACACACACACACCACAGCACATAACCCAGCACACACACGCACACTTAGCCACTCGAGAACTGCTTGAACCCCGATATAAAAGGCCAGCCAATCTCATGGCAAACCAGCAAAGATCCCCGAAAATACATCGACTACGACTGAACGGGAAAGAGCCTTCATCGATGTTTCAGCTTCGAGCAACATGAAGTGCCAACACTTTGTATGAGCTCGCCTATTATTCTCTCCAGCTAAATCCAAAAGATCCCAAGTTTTTCAGTTCAGCCGACTATGTGGCCCGTGAGCACAGAGACATTCGTTCCTGTTTTTAGCTCCACGCAATCGTGCGAACACATTCAAACAGGCGAGAGCGTTCTGCAAGATATGGAACCTATCGACTGGTTCGACAACGTGCCCTTCGTCGATTCGCTGAGGGGATTCAGCACGGAGATGTACGGCCAGTTTGGGAAGCCCGTCACGGGTGACTACAGCATGCACGGACAGCAGCAACAACAACAACAGCAGCAGCAGCACCAACCACAACCGCAGTACGCGTACCAGCACGCGCAGCAGGCCCCTCTGGTTGCCCAGCAGGTGCAGCAGGTGCAGCAGATGCAGTCGCAGCACCAACAGCCGCTGCCTCAGCAGGGATACATTCCTCAGCACTACATGCCTGTGATGCCCCACGAGGTCCCCCACCAGAGCCACCACGGCATGTCGCAGTACCAGGGTGAGTGGGCGCACACTTGTCGCTCTCGCTCTATCCGTGAGCTTCACGCAACCGACCTTATTGTTTGAGCATCTCTCTGCTTGTGTGTGCTGATTACATTCGCCTTTTTTTTTGTAAATTCAGGGTACGTGCAACCGCAGCAGCAGGTGGTGCACCAGCCGATCCCTCCGCAGATACGGTCGGCACTGAACGTTCCCACAGTCGCACGCCTGCAATCGAAGCAAAAGCAAGTTCCGGCGTGCATTAACTGCCAGAAGAGCCACCTTTCGTGTGACCGTGGCTTCCCTTGCCGCCGGTGCATTGTCACAAACAAGGCCGACTCGTGCTACCAGGCCGAGCACAAGAAGCGCGGATGGAAGCGCGGTCGCAAGCGCACGCTCAGTGACGACGGACTCTCGCCCAAAACATCCGCCAGCACGCCCTCATCCGGCAATTCCGTCGACGCAGTTGAGGCCCTCAAGGCGTTTTCCAAGGCCCGTGAGCCCGCACAGCAGCAGGTGCATCACTACCACCACTTGCAACAACAACAACAACGACAACAGCAGCAGCAGCTACCGCACCGGCAGCAAGGGCAGAACGCTGCCGCATACGTGGTGAACGTGCCCCACCCACAGAATGCCACGGAATCACACACACACCACTCTGTTGTGGCGTCTCCACACGGGTCGTTTGCCCCAGTCGACGTCCTGCAGTTTCTCTATGAGAGCACGATGGCGCAGGTGATCACAACCGGCGGTGAATTCGCATATGTATCGAGCAGCTTTGCGCACGCCATTGGTTATGAGGAGGCGGACTTGATTGGCAAGCCCGTCTCGGACTTCCTCCATCCCACGGATGTCGCCACTGTGCTCGACGAAATGGCCAGCGCCGATCTGCAGAACGAGGAACGTCGGTTCCTCTACCGCGCCATGCCAAAGTCACGCACCACCGACTACATCTCCTTTGAGGTGTGTGGTCGTCACATGTACGACGCACAGACCGGCACTGCGCGTTGCTTTGTCGCGACTGCCCGCCAGCTGTCGACCGCAAGTGACCGCCCCCTCGCGACCCCTGCCGCCGGCGCTGGCGGTGCGATGGATCTGGCGTACATGGCCAAGTACTCTCTCGAGGGCATCTGCACCAACGTCACACCGGGCGTCGCAAACGTCCTTGGGTACCAGCCGGCGGAGCTCATTGGGAAGTGGGGATACAACCTCGTTCATCCCGAGGACCTCACGCGCATCAACTCTGTCCATGACCAAATATGCGCCTCACTCGAGCCAATCTCGTTTCGGTACCGTCTGCTGCACAAGGCCGGCAACTTTGTCCTCGTCGAGAGCCTTGCAAGGGCGATTCCCGGTGCACAATCGCACGTGCCGGAATCTCTCCTCTGCACTGTGCGCTTCATCTCGCGGATTGGTGACGGCGCGGACAGCAACAGCCACCACGACACTGCGGGTGACGACTCCAACTCGCTCGGGGCCGACACGCTGTCTGCTCATGGCCAGGCACGCACGCAGCCGCCAGTCAGCATTGTGTCGATGGAGCAGCTGGAGGCCCTCCTGCTCGCGAACACGCGCCCCACGCTCCCCGCACAGCCGCAGTTGTCCCACCAAAGCTCGCGCTGATTGCACAGGGTTTTTTGCTTTCTGCCGCTTGCCTGTTGTGTGTTCACATCTTTTATCTTTCAAATTTATATTTTTCTCATTTGAATAGCTTGACCTTTATTTGTCTGCGTGCGTCTTGTGTCTCTCGCCTTTGATCAAGACGGGGTTTGGTCCCTTGTCTCGGCAGAACGGCGAAAAAAGAAATCGGATCGTCTGCCCTCGCCTCGCCGCTGCCTTTCTCTTTTCGCCTGGTGCGACGTCGTGTTTATTTCGGTGTGGTTGTTGTTGTGTTTTTTCTTTTGCAGTATCCACATCGATTCCCCCATCTGTTCGAATGCAGCTGTTCAGTGGGGTGCGAATGATTGCAGATTTGCGTGCCGCTGCGTTGCTTTTTGCTCCATGGGACTGGTCTCCCTGTCTCTCTCCCCACATATCCTTTTGTATATGCGCACCGCGGGTCGGATGCCGTGACTTGACTTTTTGTCTCAGTCTGGTACTGTAGACTGATGTACTTCGGGCGGGTCCCATTAAAATTTTGACGCAACGGGCAGTCAACTTGCTCATTGCATTTTATTTTCATCTTTTTCTCAGTTCACCTCAAAGTTTATTGCCGACGTGTGCAGTTGACAGCATCAAACCAACTCAAAAGACTGACTGCCGGGGTGCCGGGGTCGAGATACATACAGCGCGGGTGTGACACGCCGACCCGGAGACAGAACCATGTGATTTGTGCAAGCCACACAGTTACTGCGGCACACTCACACTGAAGAGACGTGCATGACAGGCTCTCGGTGTTTGCGCAACTGTTACCGGAGACGACCGGCAGTCTGTTAATCCTGACCACCTGCGGCGACGCTGGCATTTATGGAGCGCATGGGCAGAGCGCCTAAGAGACTTGAATCCTATCTGAATGGAATCAGACATCCGTTTCCGGCAGTCTATCTTTTTCCTCTCTCCCAACACAAACAAACTTTCACCACTCGCCGTGAACCAAAACGCCGAAGTGTCTCTGGCAGTCTCTCTATTTATCTCTCACCCCACACAAACAAACTTACACCACTCCGGCAAAACGAATATCAGTGATGCACAAGTCCTATCGCTGCGCAGTGTGCGCGTGGGTGACTGACTGAAATAACTGAACTAACTGTTGTGTCGGCAGCTGGGGCGGTCACTGAGACCGACAAACCCTGAGTCGGCCGCAGCACCTTTATGCACCGAACCGCAGTGGTGAGCTGCCAATGCCTGCCCCGTGCTGACCGCGTGGCCGGCGCACAACGTCTTATTCTGAATTGCGTTCACGCGGTCTTACTCTGGATCAACGGAAGAAAGCAAAGCCGTACATCGTGCAATTGAAACGCTCATGGGCTTCATCTCTTATATTACCTGAGTGGCACTACCGACTGAAACATTTCGCCGATTAGGATGTCCAGACGGTCCTGGTGAGAGCATTGAATTGGCGGATGTGGTAAAACAGCGACCAAATCCCCGGTCTCCAATACAATCAGCCTGTCAGTACAAATAATCGCCGATATTTGGTCTGCGCACAACAGTCAGATTCGGACTCACCTAATGAGCACGTTGCGCGGCACTCGGCATGTCATACCACATGGCACGCGCGCACACCACACACATACATACACACACACACACACACACACACACACACACACACACACACACACACACACACACACACACACACACACACA